>MU106513.1:0-112746 GCA_012274485.2 Sinapis alba
TAAGCTTCCGGTTCACTCGTCCAGCTTTCCTTTACCGTTTTCCTTCTGCCGATGATCAAGTACTCGTACCACGACTTACTTAACCATCCCTTTGGACCATGATACACCTGATTTCAGGTTTAACGACCTGACTTGGTGCATTCCTATGTACCATGGTCCGTCCCACGGTCCTATCGAGGATCGGGGACATGACAGTAATTATTTTTAAAATAATATGTATTGATTTTAACTCTTTTTAATGTTTTTAGGCTAAATAGACGGGACGTCTCCCAACTCTTCCGGAGCTCTACGAGAAAACCCACAAGAATAAGGCTGAGCAATTTATAGATCCTAGATCCGAGCAACTCCACAAAGATGTGACTGTTCGGATTGAAGAGCGTCAAACCCAGCTGACCCAGCAGTCACCTGATGGAGTACCGGTCACCTTATCCACATTTGAAGTGGATCAGATTTACGAGGAGGTAAAATATTTTTAAATTATAAATTATTATTTTTAATTAATTTTATAACTTCATTAACATTTTTCTTTTTTTTAGGTCGTCCCTAAGAAAAAGGGACGTACAGTTGGGATTGGATCTGTCAACAATGTCCCAAGAGTGACATCGGCTTATGGACAGAGACGGGATGATGAGGTCACCCAGCTGCAAACCCAGTTGAACATGACTCGAACCGAGTTGGACGCAACTCGAACTATGATGACTTACGTTGAGAGTTTCTTAGATGTGATAGCATCCGGAAACCCTGCCTGGAAGTCTTCGTTGGCGCAGATGAGGAGTCAACATCAAGTTCCAGAGCCATCCCGTACCCTGAAGGAAGAGGAAGAGGAAGAGCGGAGGAGCCGAGAGTACTACTCCGATTTGTAGACTAGTTTTTTTATTGTATTTTATAAATTTCAAACTTTTTAATACTTATAAAATATTTTCTTTTTAAATTTATTATTTAAATTTTCAAATTTTAAATAATTTGAAAATAATTTTTAAATATATTTTTTTAATTTATTTCTTAGAAAGAATTCACAGCTATTTCTCGTATTTTTAGCGAGGTAACATAACGTTGATCTTACGTGGAAACTTTACGTCAAAATTACTAGGAAACATTTACGAGTTGTTTACGAGGTTACTGTTAAGTATAAATTACGAGGATAAGTTCTCGAGTAAATTACGTGAAAACATTACCGTGGATATCACGAGGAAAATGTTACGTGCCTTTTACGAGGAAGCTTAGCGTGTTCTTTACATAGAAATCTTGCGTAGAATTAACGAGGAAATCCTTACTTGACTTTTATGAGGAAATGTTTCCCAAGTAAGTTTACGAGGAATTGGCGAGGAAAAATGAGTTACGTCAAACGTTTAACGACGAAACATGTTTCCTAGCTAATTCCTCGTAAAGCTTCTTTTACGAGTAATAAGCTTTGAAATGCTTCCTCGTTAATATCGTGTTTTCTTGTAGTGTTTGAAGTTTGATTTTAGAATAAAAAGATAAAGTGAGAATAAGTGATTTTATTAACACATATTTTAGTTTAGTTAGTTGAAAGACATAAATGGTATATTAATTTTTAATGTAATATTATCTTGTAAATATTTAAAATGTCTTGATTATCTAATTTATTATTCATTACTAAGATAATTAATTTCATTATTTTAATATTTACGATAGAAAACCTTTATGCTTAATATTGTATTATATTATTTTTTTATTGATAAACATTGAAAGTTTTTTATTCTTCCTTGTTGTGGATCGAACTTACGAGTTATTGTTAAAATAAGAAATTTTTTTTTTTTTGGGGATTCTAATACTAAACGAAAAATTGACGTTACCATAGCTTCCACTACATCACTCATTAAGCTTACTTTATAATAAACTAGGATAAGTCCGCGCTTCGAGCGGGAATTTATTTTCGTTATGTTTTTTGTTTAATATTTTTTAGTTTAAAATTTAAATTTTATAAAATATGGTTTATCATTTTTTTTGTTTTTATAAAAAATATAATCCATTTTTGTTATAACTTGTTTACTATAAAGAAAATCATCTTTAATCTCACTACGGTAGACTAAAATTTTCTAATAAAATTTTTGTTTATTTTATTTAAAATCTTATAGTCTTAGTTTTGCTCTTAGATGTTTCTTATCAATGTATTTTATATTATTTTTTGGACAATATGTTTTAGTTGTGCTTTTATATGTTTCTTATCAATATGTTTCTTACAATAAAAATTTTCGTTTATTTTAATTCAGCATGTAACTTTTACTTTCATATTTTCTATATTTATGTGGTTACAAAAATTTTATACCATAAAAACTAATGTGTTCATGATTTATTGTAGTAGTAGCTACTGCATCTTTTTCCAAATCATATATTTATTTTATTATAAAATTAACTAACAATATAATTGTTGTATTTTGATTTCGATATTCCTCCATTTTCAATATGCGATGTTTAATACTATTTTAAAATTATTTTATGTAATTGTGTAAATTTACGGTAAGTGATTTGATTTTTAAAAAATATTAAAAATAATTTAGTGGTTGGGATTATGTGTTTTAAATCATTAAAACATATTTGTATATATATATTTTTTTTTGTCAGTGAAAACACACATATTGAATAGCTGTATTTTTTTGGGGAAAAATATTCATGATACATCTATTAATTTTAAAAACGTTTATGTAGTTTTATATTAAAAATATTTCATTGGATAAATGTGTGTAGAAATATAAATAATATTGGTCTCCAAGAAAAAGCTCCAGAATCTCATTAAAAAAAATTCTCGTTTTGATTTGTTTTAAGTTGTATTTGGTGGCCATTAACAAACTAAAGAGGCCGCAAACGTGTTCGTCTTTTAGGATTTTGTTCAGCTTGTGCTTTCATGCATAGATCCAAGCTCTGGTGAATTTCGAAGTATCTTTGTGAATGAGTTGGTAATATAGTTTAGCAATCATGAGTAGACATACAATTTAACCTTATTTCTTATGGTCTCTATCTCTTTACAATAGACATACAATTTCACCTACTGTAGTTTGTTTGCTTGGTACCCAAGTAGTCTATGAAGATTATGTTGCATGTCATCCTTGTAGTGACCATCCTTGATGTTTAATTTGTCAGTTTACTGTTTGTACTTCATGGAATGTTAAGCAATCTCCAGCAAAATAATTTACACAGCAGTAACTACAATCTTCATGAACAGTTAACTTATAACGAATCATCCAGACGTTATCATGTTTGATTGTGATGCAGCATCTTTATATATAAAAAAAACAGTTTGCGGAAAATAAACCAACAAACAATAATTTAGTGAAAATGCATTATCTAATCTAATATATATAAACTTCCAAAATATCTAAAACAATCATAACCATGAAAAGAAAAGAAATACATTTGTGATATATAAAAAGTAAATATTATGAAACCTTCACAGGCAGTCTTCTTGATTGAAACTTAAGATTGTTGAAGTTGCTTGGCTTTTCCTTGACAATAATGTAGAATGAGCTTGCATGGATGCAGTTGACGGATACCATTAGATGGTGGATCCGAGTAGATGCCAATCCTCCTTACTTCTAAACATTTATCTTTCTCGTGTCAGCCACATTCTGGTCGGCCAACCCCACTCACACTTGTTCAACCCTCTGCGATCTGCTGCTGCATGGGCTCAATCAAATAAACTTCCCTGCGATACAATAACTGTAAAAGCAGCAGCGTAATGGAAGCTGAAGGAGACGAAGTTGTTACCGTGTCAAGAGCAACAACCAGACAACACGGATGGGATTGACCCATGGATGCTCCCTGAGGGCCAGACGGACTGATAGGACTTACAACGGTTCAGTAGACGACGACAGCTCAAATGAGTCTATAGTTGCATAGTTTTTTTTTATGATCATGAGAGATCTCTGGAAAGTGAGAATCAAAGGAACAAAGAAGCTTGGATCGTTGTTTTATTCCTTCTTGATGAACATTGGCTTATATGAAGAGCAAGAGAAACTGAATACATTTTCAACGTTTGATATTAAAAAATCTGAATTTAATTAATAGGATGCTGAGGAGAACATAAGAAAAGAAGAAACGTAGAAGTATAGTCAAAAACATATCTTATTCAATACCTCTCATGGTTTTGTCTACATAGAGAATATGATCAGTCCTCCGACACAGCTTTTCCAACATCCTACCAAAAGAATAGCAAAAAAATCAAATCAACCTGAAAACAACTATATATCCTCTATATTCGTGGCTTGCTTCCCAGAATCTGGGCATGGAAGAACACCGGCAGACCTTCAAGTCAGCAAGTAAAACAGACTGCTTAACCATTATATGAGAATGAAATATATTGGAACTCTGCAGAAAAAGCAGTGAATTAGTTTACCTATAAGAAGATGAGTAGAAGAGAGGTGAAGAGATCGTGAATTCAAGAAGATAAATATTGACCTATTTATACCCGATATCACAGATCTCGCCGACGCAAACAACGCAATGAAGACCTCGTAATGGGTGTCTGATTTTATGGAATTAAACACGTAAAGACCATAATGCAATCTGTTTTTGAAGAAGCTCGACTGTCACCGTCGCAGCCAAAGACAAAGAACATGTGTTCACGTTTACAGATTAGGGTTAGGGGTGTCTGGGCCAAAACAAATATTTTGATCTTAAGCTCAATATAAAGTTCAAAAGCCCAGAGATACACAAAAGAAGCGTTGAGTTTCAAGCGTAAGTGACGACACGTGTCATTTTGGCATCATCCGACTTATCTACGTGTAATCCAACGTGGAGGGCTCCAGGAAAGAGTAAACTCTCTTTTATATAAATAGACTAGGACGGGCCCGCGCTACGCGCGGAATTTGATGTATCGGTTTTTATGAAAAATATACTCTTATATAAATTTTCTATAAGTTCAGTTGGTTGCGAAGATGATTATTTTAAGCGATTAGTGTTATCTACACCAAATTACAACTATACAACTATATAATAGTGCTTCAGCTGGGTGACCTCTACACAGAGCTTGTAGAGATAGTGTGGCCTTTCTTAGAACAACAAACTGTTTCTGGGAATATCAGTCCCACTCATATTTAAAATTATCATTTATCATTAATAAGTACACTAAACCTTGGTCAGAATAGATCACACAATATATATCCTCTGGTCCTAATACCTAACAGTGACAGGACACAACAAATAACTCAGAAGCTGTTAAAGGATGGATGTTCATTATGCCAGAGGAAAAAAACACCTTTCATACTCGAAGCTGAGGCTGCTCTGCCGTAGATATCTCTGCTTACGGGAAGCCTTGCCATTGTATGAATTTTGCTCCAGCTCTCTCTATTCGTACATACTCATTTTCTATATCTGGCAGCGAAAGAGGTAAGAAATCTTATTAGCCTGTATGAATGAGAAGTAAGAAACTTTGTCAGACCATGTTAGAATTAAAACACTATTCAAGAATAGGAGGATTCTTTACTTTGCAATCAACTGATAAAGGCATGGATTCTTTGCCACTGAGTAAATATGTTCTTGAATCACCACAGTTTGAGACTATTATTTGTGATAGTCAAACCAACATCAGTTGATTCTGTGGTTTCAGGAAATTCAGACTCGAGAACCACCCTATCTGAAGAACCACCAACATGTATGTTTCTCTTCCCTTTAACTTCATCATCGAAACCTTTAATCGACATATCCCACTAGACCTGCATACCCTCATGAGTGTTCCTCTCTCATACTTCTTCTTTAACCCGTTCGTTTTCTTCAGCCAAAGCAAAATGGATCCTCTCATGACAATAGTCAGAAATCTGCAAAAACCCATCAGATATTACACAACAACCTGTAAAGCCCATATCATATATACATATAACCTATGACAACAAAACATAACTTCATAGTATGTCTCAGGTTCTTAGTGGTTAAACTCTCTATTGCTCAAATAAATTTAACCATTAACAAATTACAACATACATGAACGCCTCCTGGCTAACATATACACCAAAGAAGTCAAACCTTTGACTGTAGAGACAGTGAAGCTCAGCCGGTGAGGAAGCTGGAATAGGTATACAATGGCGGATGCGGCTGCGGAAAGGATAAAGAGGATAATAGCAAAAATCGTCCACCAGCCGAAAGGACACCAATATCCATGGTATGAGTACGGCGGCTGGACGGTGTAGTTGCTTCAATAGGCAGTTTCATAGTGATAGAGAATCTTTGAATCCAGAACTCGCCATCGATTAATATAGTTATGTGGAATGCAAGAGGAATCTGAAGAGTTTTAAAATTTGTAACAATAGAAGAAGGTGGAGAAGGTGGGATTTATGTGTTGAGCAAATTAGGTCTGTTTCTTTCGTCGTCGGTGAAATGGTCGAAAGATGAGTGCTTTGGTGACGTGGACATTTTCATTAACATAGACACATTCTGATTGGTTGATTTTTTGAGCTGACGTGGACACTCTCAAATCACTCTCTCATGCCTTTTTAGTATAGTAAGATAAGATATAGATAGATTATCATTTCTTGTATTTTGCAGTTTAGGTGAATGCGCTACTAAAAAAATCGTAGACAATACATAATGAAAATAAATTAAATGAATAATTCAAAAGGAGGAAACATACAATATGTTGTGGATTATTGAGTCATATCACATAAAATGTCTACATGAGCAAATAACTTTATCTAGGACTTGAATCCCACTGAACTGCATCATGATATGTCTCTGATGGATTTTGTTGCAAGTGGCTAGGTTCAGCGTTGGGAAACTCGGAAGATGCACCAAGGAAGCTGAGGGCTGTAACGACGTCGCTGATTAGTGGTCTGACCATAGGTTCTTCATTCAGGCACATTGCTGCTACAGCTACAGCTTGGTTTAAACTCTTTTCTGGAAATTTTCCTTGAAGCAATGGATCAGCTAGCTGTGGGAATCTAGTTGGGTCTCTGAAAATTGGTTGCGCCTGAGAAAAAGATTTACATTTTGATTAGTGCAATTAACTAATGATCCATCAGTGTAATCATAAATAAGCTAACAGAAACTCACCCAAGTAACCAAATTTTGTTCATGACTAGGTCTCATTGTGTCGATAACTCGTTTTCCTGTTATCAATTCCAACAGCACAACTCCGAAACTATAAACATCTGATTTAACAGTAAGATGACCGGTTCTCTGATATTCAGGAGCACAGTAACCGTAAGTTCCCATAACTCGGGAAGACACGTGTAGTGTATCTCCAATAGAACCAAGCTTGGCTAAACCAAAATCCGACAGTTTTGTATCAAAATCTTGGTCAAGCAATAGATTTGATGATTTAAGATCTCGATAAATAACTGGAGGATTGGCTTTATCATGGAGATACTCAAGTCCTTTTGCTGCTCCTAAAGCTATCTTAATACGCGAGGTCCAGTCTAGTGGTTTCTGATCCGGTTCAAGATCTGTTTTTAATTATATCACCATGAAACCGGTTTGCTATCTTTTTTAAAAAAAAAAACATAAAGATTATCTTTTGGTTTAACCATTAAATAGAGTGGGGATGATGATTTACCCAGGAGATGGTCTTCGACGGATCCAAGAGGCATATATTCGTAAACAAGAAGTCTTTGATCTCCATCAGCGCAGTAGCCAATTAGGTTCACAAGATTCGAATGATGAAGAAGACTAAGCATCAACACCTCGACCAAGAACTCTTTTTGTCCTTGTAACCCATTCCTATCAAGCTGTTTCACTGCCACAACCTGATCACAAACCCAAAAAAAAATGAAAGAAATTAGTTTGACTTTTTTTGTACGAGAGTCAAATATTGTTTGGCATATATATTAGGATTTGACCTGTCCTATCTTGTCGAGCTTTCCTTTATAAACCCGCCCAAAGCCGCCTTCACCAATGAGGTTCTCAAGCCTGAAATTATTTGTTGCGGTGGCTAACTCACGGAATGAGAAACCCTGAGCCTCGATGTTGTTCGATTGCGAGGGTGCATTATTTGCCACAACTTCTCTTGTTGTATCTCTCTGATTATCTACAAGAAAGAAGATATGGCAGAAATTTTGTTTTATTTTTATTTTCCAAAAGATTTAAGAAGAGTCAGCCACAATATTTCTAACAATATGAGCGAGAGAGCTTACTAGGTGAGCCTGTTTGCCTATATGGAGCAGGCATGGAAGACCCCTCATTTTCCAAATTTTTTGAAGAGAAACACGAGAAGCAACTCATTTTCTCTAGCGTATATTGTTATTCGTCTAAAACGTATTTGCAACACCTCTCCTATGTACTTTCCTTGACCTTCGACTGGTTTTATATGAAGTACTAACAGTCCTTAAAAACAGAAGTAATTTAGTTTCCTGTTTATGCAGAGTTTAATAGGTTACAACAGAAACACAAAAAAGTTTGGAAACGCTGCAATATTGAGAAAGACAACCTCAAGATCAAACTAATTGTAAAGAAATGTTGGCTACCATTTGCTATTAATAAACATGTATATCCATATTACCTGTTTGACAAATTATAGAAAATAAGAAGTTTTTTTATTTTGACCAATTATGTTAATATGGTACAGAACACAACATTTGTTTTTAGGACCTTTCCAACTTTCATACCTAGTTTTTATTTTCTTGCGAATATGTGGTGGATTATATTTAAACTTCTTCTTTTTTACATCAAAAAGTCATTCTATTGATCAAATATGAGGTGGTCGGGGAAGCTAATTTGGAATAAAATAACCAACAAAAAAGAGATCCGTATGAAATGATCTTGCAGTTCTCTCTAAAGAATCAATTGTTGCATTATGAGTACGAGGAATGTAAATACGCTTGAAGGACTGGAATCTTATTTGTAGTGTCGCTACTCATTCAACTTAGTATAGAAGCTTGGCCATGCCTGAGGTTCTCTAATCATTGCATTTACATCCTTACAGTCAGTTCAAAGGTCTGATAGGTTGAATGTCAAAGCATGCTGTCCATTGTCCAAACGAGTGCTTCTAGTTTAGAATGCAGAGAGGACTCCTTTATTCTTAGATTTTTTGAACCCATAAGTTAGGTGTGTCCATAATCGTCTTTCCAATCCAATCCACAGCCACTGTATTGCGATATAGAGGTCCAAGAACCATATATGAAACATATATTCTGCAAGCAAGGCCTGTGAATCAATCATATTTGGTGTCTTTGCCTATATATTAGTTGTGAAATGTATCAAAAACCAAGCATTGCATTCTTCTTCTGCATGTATGATTAACTCTTCTGGATCCCTGTCTATTCTTCTAAGTAATTTATTATTTTTTGCTTTCCAGAGACAAATTATCCACGAATAAAGATCTCTATCCAGTTCTAAATAATCAATAATGTTTTTTTGGCTAAAAGAGGTAATTCATATTAGTATAGATGCTCGAGACCGGGAATATGTTCGGATGGGAAGGTGTCGTTGATAAGGCCCAAGCCTGAAGAGCAAGTGGCATTTAAAAATTGCACGATTCACACATTCATTGTGTTCTCCACGTATAGTATATTGATTATCACATTGCATATGACGATGGGTCAGGTTCCTTCTTACATTTACATGTCAGATTACTAGCTGCAATATAAGATGGGACATCTTCTGAAGAGAATTTATTTTCCAAGCAAAGGATTATAGTTTTCTGATAATTGGCTCCATATATACGATGTTAGTGTCATTCTCTAAAATATTTCTAGCAACCGAGTAGCCCGAGTTAACGTCTATTTCCCACTCCTTGTAAAGCTCCAACAGTAAGCATCTCGATGTCTAGTCCAGATTTTGGACAACCTATGAATTATAGGTATATCCGCTAGGAACAACATAATTGTCAAGCAACTCTACATCCCATTTCGTTGAGTCCTCTTTAATGAAATCGCTAACTGTCATCCTAGGATGTACTACCGCTATATTTAGTCGTTCGGGCCTTGCAGAAGTTGTTAGAATCCAAAGATCCTACCATACTTTATCCTCGTAACCTGCGTGTAAGTTTTCTCTGATTTCCAATGTCAGTAATGGCCACACAGCTAAATGACATTTCCATAAGAATGAAGGATATCTTTATAGATTACTCGCAAAGGCAAACTAAGTCTATAATACTTGTTGCATAATACTCTAGCTAGTAGAGAGTCTGGAAATTGACCTAGCCTCCATAGTTGCTTTTACAAAAATACCAAATTAAATTCATGGATCATACAAAATCCAAGGCCACCCTCATCTCTAGTAATCATAGTTTCTACTATTTCGCCCAGTGGGTTCCTCTCTTTGGTGGACTCAAACTCCACCAAAAGCATGAAATGGAACTAGCAATTTTTTCACAAAAGTTTAAAGGAAGCAAGAAACTGGTTATAACATAGTTCGGGAGTGCTAATGCAATAGATTTAATCAGAATCTTCTTTACTCCCATTGACAACCACTGCCCTGACCAACCATTCACACGATGTTGTAGCTTATCCTTTAAGAAAGCAAACAACTTTCATTTTTATCCACTAATATCTTCAGGAATTCCTAAGTAGAAACCCATTCCACCTTCATTTTGAATTCCTAGGGCATTTATAATTGTTTGCTACTAATTCACTAGGACTCTCTTACCAAAGAATAGAGAAGACTTATCAGAGTTGATGCATTGGCTCGAAGACTTCCCATATATCCTTACTGCTTTCATAACTTCTTCACATTCACGGGGCTCCGCTTTAGAAAAGAAAAGGCTATCATCATCAAGGGATGGTGAGATGTCGGAGGGCTAGCGTGTTGTAACATTCATCCACGGTATATTCCCTTGATTGGAGGCATGTTTAAGAAGGTGTGGGAACCGAAATTCACACCATTGATTTCTGTGATCTGAGGAAATCCAAGTATACCTAACTTTCCCTGAAGGTCTCGGTTATCTGTGGAGCCACACGCTATACAATAAATATATGAAAACATATGTGAATAATAAATCAAAAAGAACGAAGAGAGCAAAAGATCTTATTCCAAATTTGTGTTTAAACGTGAACAACAAGTAAGAGCCTTGGCCACAAGAGCTGTTGGCGAGTCCCCTAGTCTAGCACCCTAAGACTGCAGAAACCTAATTGAGTCGCATTTCGATAACAAAAATGGAAAAATTCCTAATTTGCTCTTAAGTGCTCCGTTTTCCGTCTAAAAAGTTCTCCCCTGCATCTCTCGCCTTGATTTCTATTATATACTCCTCCTAGTTCGGTTTGCACCTTCCTCTTCTACCCCTGGGTCGAGTTTATCACTTTACGTAAATATTCCATTTTTCGTTGATCTTCATGATTATATTCGAAACTTGAAGTTTATCTTGTCCTATGAATAAAAGATAAACCATTTTATTAATCTTGGGATCATTCTCGTCTATAACCACAAGTGGGATTTTAGCCGCATTTTAGACCTCTTTGGACCATTTTTCGACTTTGGGCGTTTTTACGATTTCTTTGACAAATCACCTTCGATACGATGCCGGTTTTATAAAAGAGTTCAAATAAATCGTACAGTCAAAGCATATGGTGTTTTAAGTTAACCATCGTCGTTTCTTACGATCGATTCAAATTTATACGAGAAAATAAGTCTTTGCGGTTTTTATCATAAAGCTTCAACGGTAACTCTGATCGAGACGAAACAAGGGAAAACATGGTCACGTCTCGATGGATAGATCCAAAATTATGATATGAGAGTGCCTGTTATTGATATGATGCGTTCGTAGTCGCCGTATGGCGAGTTTGCCCGAGAGGACCAAGCTCCCCATATGGCGAGCTGGCCCGTGAGGACCGAACTCGCCATATTGTGAGATGGCCTATGAGGATCGAGCTTGCTATATGGCAATCTGGCCCGAGAGGACCCGGCTCACCATATGGCGAGCCGGTCAGGATGGACCGAAGGAGGTGATCTTGTTCCTCAATGCTGCAGTTTTTGCCTTTGTGTAGAAATGGCTCAGGAACGCTGATTTGACCTGCTCCCACGAAGTAAGTGAGCCAGGAGGGAGTGACTTTAACCATCATTCTGCTCTTCCATCAAGAGAAAATGGGAACAACATTCACTTGATGAAGTCGGGTAGTACTCCATTTGCGGGTGTAAAACTGCAGACCTGCTCAAAGCTTTCAGTATGCTCCATCGGGATCTCTACTGGGAGCCATGGAACATTTTCCTCTACACCAGAGCAATCAAAGCGGTCTTGATCTCAAAGTCCTGCCGTGTACAGGCTGGTGGAGCAATGGCAGAGTGTAGTAGGAAAGTTACACGGAAGGTTTCTCTGCCTTATTAGAGCAGCTTGCTCCGGCTGTTCCTGTCGCTGTTGCGCAGCGAGTAGAGCAGCTGCTTGTTGAGCTTGAATGGTCTGCTGCATCTGGTGCATATGTTGTTGCATGAGTTGCATTGCTACAGCAAGATCATCCTGATTTCCATGATCGCCCATAATGGTGTTGATTGGCCTTTTTTGTGTACGGTTGTTCTTTCTAACCTTGCTAGCTCCTGATTGCTAAGTGTAACCAATTATCCTTGTGCGTTTCTCCGAGTATGTCTACTGATCATACACCTGGAGCATCAGCTGAAATAGAAAGGATAGATCAAGTTAGAGGTTTTAGACTAAATAAATAACCGGAAAAAGGTAAGAAAAGCTGGTCCCCGGCAATGGTGCCAAATTGATATTACATGTATACGCACACCAATTAACCTGATGTGCATACTACCACAATCGAATGGTATGTCGATGTAAAACTTTAGGATCGAATCCACAAAGACCAATGGTTACACTTTATCTTTATTGGATCAATATTAAGCTAAGACAATATGGGGTTTTGAAACTAAGAAAGTGAAAACAACAAGTAACAGATTGGTTTTCGGTTTTCAGATGATTAAGATGCTAGTCTAGGGTGATTAATCAGGTTTTAAACAGGTGTTAGCCAAACAATTATTCAAGTTCGATTAAGGACCAGTTTAAAAACTCGGAGCAAGCAACTCGGAGCAACCTACTTTCGCAGTGCTGCTCCCTACGCCAATTAGCCTCAGATCCTAAGTTGTCGCTTGATCTGAGATATGATGGTGAGCAGTATAGAACATGTCCGATATGTTCACAAAACACCCTAATATGTACTTTCGCTGATTAGGGATGCAATTATTCAAGTTATGTCTAGCAACCAAAAACACTTTTGATGAAAAGATTAAACCTAGAATCATGCACTAATCGGTTAACTTGGTGCAGGCTCTAAGATCAACAGTGAATGAAGACAACAGATTCATGACTTATTTATGTTTAGCTCACAGATCTAACACCCTAACACCCTATACTAAGCAAGATGATTACTCAGCCATAGCCACAAAGAACACATAAACAATATATGAAGAAATCATGATAATAGATTGCAGAATAATATAATAGGGTTTAGGATTCTTCTCTAAATCGAGAGAGATGGCCTTCTCCCTTTACAAGTAACAAATCTCTAACAACGAAAATTCTAGAGTTTGGTTTCTCTGTGAAAAATAGCTTACAAAATAATAAAAATAGAAGAAGATGATATATGGAGGCCCCTGGCGTCTAGGAGAAAAAATATGGATGATTAGGGAAAATCCCGAGATATTAGAAGTTTCTTAAAAATCCCAGCCGCGGGAGCAGGCACTTGATTGCTCCACGCGATCGGGACCAGGAATCAGGTTGCTCCGCAGGAAAAACTCCAAAATGCATTATTTTCTTCATGTGTCCCTCCAGCAGCCTCCCAACCTACTGTAAACCTGAAATAACCCGAAAAGGACTAGATGGACTAGATAAAGATCTGAAAAAAATTTAGAAAACATATGTACAATGTGTCAAAAACACTATATATATCAATTATTCAACATTCAAGCCAGCTCTGCTCACGGTCCACCACCTCTGCTAGCTTCTCTTCCATCATACTTTACCAATTAAAACAGAATAATATATATATATATATATATGTAGAGAGAGAGAGAGAGAGGTGACATGTGGTGATGGTGGTGGAGAAGTAGAACGCGGCGACGGTGGTGGTGGTGGTGTAGAGGCGATGAAATCGAAAGGGGTTTTTGAAAGACATAGAGAGAGAGATGTGCATAGACATGAGTGAGCCAAAGAGATGAAGAGAAAAGAAAGAAGAAGTGAAAGAAGAGTGAACAGATTCATGAGTGAAGAGAGTAAATGTCGACGGAATAATAAAACACAAAGTCAAGAGAATGATAAAGAGAGATCAGATTTGGTTGTTTGATTAATCTAATCCAATGGTGGAAAATGGTGGATGACATTTTTTTGTTAATTGATATTTTCTTTGGTAAGTTTATATAAAATTTTGACTTATAGTTCTATTTAATTTAAACTTTTGAGAATATAAATTATTTATATCAAAGTTATTATTTTTTAATATGAAAATGAAATATTAAAATTTAAACTTTAAAAGTTATGGTTTTGATAGATGGTTTGAAATTTGGAGAATGGGGTTTATAGTTTGTGATATTTGAAAATTTTAAAATATTATCAAATTTAACATATGTTTTTTGTGGTTATATTGCTACAAACCGATTTAGTGGTTTTCTGTTAATTATGATTCAATAAATCCAATAAATAGAAGTTTAAACGAAACTATTTATTTTTTTCTTTTTCTTTTTGTATTTTTTATTATTAATAAGTAGATTAACATTTAGAATAGTGTCTGATTTTTTAAAAAAAATTTGTAGTTAAATTTTTAAAAATATTTGAATTTTAAATTTAGAAATGGAGGTAAGTTTATGTTTGAAATTAAGGTTTAGGGTATATATTTTGATTGAAGATTTAATGTTTGCGTGTTTAAGAGTTGTAGTTTAATCAAACCAATGTTCTTAGCTTGGTTCTATATCATAATAAAATTTTCGATTACATCCTCTTCATTACAATGTCAACCTCACATATATAATCTGTTATATGGTTTAGTTCATTCCAACTATATAAATGTACTCAAATTTGAAAATAATATATACGGATTATATAATCATGAGCACATCTACTCATGTTAAAATATTAAAATTTATGACAAAGATATCGACGACTTTATCAAATAAATGTTTTTAGCTTGGTTCTATAACATGATAAAATTTTCGATTACATGCTTTCTTCATTTCAATGCCAACCTCACAAATATAATATGTTATAGGGTTTAGTTTATTCCAACTATATAAATTTACTCAAATTTGAAATATATATATAGGGCTTATGTAATCATGCGCACATCTACTCATGTTAAAATGTTAAAATTCATAACAAAGATATTGACGGCTTTGTCAAACCAATGTTCTTAGCTTGGTTCTATAACATGATAAAAATCCGTTTAACAATTTCCTTATAATAAGAAAGTTATGTTTACAAGTACATAACTCACCTTCTTAGGTAAATTAAATCATATATCAAATCGTAATTTACATTGAATGATTTACCAATAATCAGAGATATTTTTTTCAGAAATTACGGTATTGTAAAAGGAAAGTTATGTTTTGTATCCAAATTTTTGAATTTTACCGCACACATTTTATCCCTAGCGATATTGTTTGGAATATATCAAAAGAAAGTGAATTGATTACATAATTACGATTTGATTATGTTAACCTAAATTATGTTGCGATGATATCGTATATCATGTGTTAAGGTAAGATTTTGATGTAAATTGGAGCCCAAGTTTTGTTATAAATACACAGCCTTGAATATTTTCTATAATTGGGGCTATTTGATTTTTTCACATTAACGCTAGACCTGTATCAAATATTGGTTTAATACGCAGCCTTGAATCCACAATAACCACACCATAGTCTCCTTCCCAAATCATCTTTACCAAACCATACTCGCAAGCAAAACATTAATGATGGGCTTCAACTCCGTCGCTAATTTGAAATCTTGTAAGAAAATGTGGAGGGTTAGGGTGAGTATTGTGAGATTTTGGAAGCAATACTTGGTTGCTGGTGGTCTAACCATTGAAATGGTTCTCATTGATTCTAATGTACGTTTCTGCAAGTTTAGATACGTATAATCGATTTTTTTTTGATATTATGTGAGTCAGGATTCAGAATTTTATAAAATATGATTTCGTTATGTACATGGAGATAAGATTCATGCACGTGTGAAGAATGATTTGGTGAACCAATTCTACCATTAACTGGCGCAAGGGAAAACATTGACATTCACCAACTTCTCCCTGAATCATTCATGTGGCTCATATCGGACAACAAATCATCTTTACAAGATCAGTTTCCTGTCAACAACTCGTGTGAGGAATTCTGAGGAATTGTCCGGAGGTCTTAACGGCTTAACACCTGTTAATTTCTGGGATATCCTCGATGGAACTCTGAACACTGATTTTTTGGTTGGTGAGTTTCGTGTAGAACAAATCGTGTTATCTAGGTTCTGTGATCAAATTAATTCCTTATTTCTTATGTTTATTAATGTATAATTTTTTTACAGATCTGGTCGGACATGTTGTGGAATTAAGTCATCTTGAGATGATTTCAGTGAATGAAAAAGACACCCAAAAGATTTCACTCGAGCTTCGTGATCTAGAGTAAGTTTCCTATCACAGCTTTTGAAATTTTGAATACTTTGGATGTAAATTACTTCATGTTTTTCTTCGTCGCTTATTTATGAATTACTAATGCCCATATTGTTCTATGGCCTCTAAGGGATGTCCGTCTTCCAATGGTATTGTGGGGAAAGTTTTCTACTGATGTCACGGATGCTACAATTATGTGGTGAGAAGAGTGTGATCGTGCTTTTGAGGTTTGGGAAGATTAAGGTTTGGAAAGGTACATTAGGAAACATACTTTGGTTTGGTTATTAAACAAAATTATATATTATTGTTTGAAATTGTGTTGTCTTTATACTTGCTTGCATAATAATTTGTAGAGGATCGTTATGTGTTGAACGCATACAATGTCTCTGTCGTCCAGCTCAAACCCAATATGGCGTTGGTTGAGGAATTTAGGTCCATGTAAGTTGAAACATGTAGAACTGCAAAAATGTGATGTTACTCAATTTGGATTAAATATATGGTCATGTTTGCATTTGTTGTTGTATATTCTTCTAAGTTACCAAATGATGAACTTGGCTTGGCTGTTGTGGACTCGGAGCCACTAACCCAGGCTTCTGGCATTTCTGAGAAGGATGATTTTTCATCCATACTCCAAGGAAAACCATAGCTGAGATGATTGAATGTAATCAGGTAAATGAGGGTTTTCGTCATTTTTTCTAATGTGTTATATTATTATTTTGAATGTTGTGTAGCACAAGTGATCACATAAATGTAGGTGGAGAGGTGTATTGTTATGTGCACAATTGCTGCTATTGAATTAGACATGGATTGGTACTACTTAAGCTGTAAAGTGTGTTCAAAGAATGTTCAGTATGAACCACTTCTTGTGACCGTTGATCGTGATGAGGATGATCTCCAAAAGTTCAAAATCTATTGTGGCAAGGGCAAATGTTACGATCCTAAACTGCTTCCAAGGTTAAATTTGATTTATTGTACTTGGGACATATTCAACTAACTAATTATGATAATTCTATAGTTAACTATTCTCTTTTTGTGTTTTTTATGATAGGTACAAGTTACACTTGGTTGTTCTTGACAATACTGGTACTTCCAAGGTTCTCTTATTTGACCATCTTTCTCTTCAGTTAGTTAATCAACCTTGCATAGAGCTAACAGGTCCCGTTACTGATGAGGTAATACTTCTCTTTTCATAAGAAATAAAAATTGTAAGCTATTTCATATCCTTGATATATGAACTAAATGTTAATTAAAATTTGTTCGTTTATGGTATTTCGTAGATTCAGGACCAGGATGTTCTACCTCTGTCTCTCCAAAACCTTGTTGGTAAGACATATTTGTTCAAGGTTTATATACTAAGAGAAATTTTTTTGTACAAGTATGACACCTTCAAAGTGAAAAAGATAATCACCAACCTTGATATCATCTCTGAGTTTGACACACCAAATGCCCCAAAGGTATTAGTCTACGAAATTGTTTATTACGTCTAGCACCTATAATTTTGGTTAACTGGAATTATTAAAATTGGAGCAACTATTATTTATATCTTTTCAGGACCCAAGCATAAATACCTTTCAGCATGAAAATTATGTCATCTCAGAACACCGGAGGTACGTAGAATGGTGTTCTGTTTGGAATAAGGTGTTTTAGCATTAGTCCATTTCCAAGGTTTTAGTACTTCATGTTTGTGTGGTTTATGTCTGTGTTAAACAGGGATCCCTAATGTTGTTGGAAGAAGGGTCGCCGCAGCAAGGTGATCCAAGTGATCTAACTCCATCTAAACGTCGTGGAGGAACTGTCGTGAATTTGGAGGAAGAGTTTGATCAGAACTCAGTTACGAAAACAGGGATCACTACTCGGATCAAGAAGGAAAAGTTTGACAAAAGTGGCTAGAGGAGGTTAATTATATGAAAAGACTTTTAAGAGGCTTTCACTTTCGCATTACTTTATTAAGCTTTTATCTATTTCAGCTTCTGATTTCTACTATTCTTTGATTTGTTTTTCTATGTTTTTTCCACATTTGGTATTACTTTGATGTATTGCATTTTTATAAGTAATAGAAAACTTCTTTTATTATTTGTTTATGTAGTCTCCTTATGTTTCTATATCCACCAAGTGGATACCAATATTTTTATATTAGTAGTGAAACAAAAGTTTTAGTAAGTGAATTGTTTCTAATCTTGCAGGAGACGCATGTCCTCTTTGAAATATAAGTATAAAAAAGACTCAAATGCGTCGATTAGCCTTTCATCTTTGATAATATAGACATCTCCTCAGGATTAAATCTGTCTTTGTATAAGGAAGAAAAACATCGTCTCATTTAAATGATATCAAACCTAAGGCAAGTTTCAATATCTTCAAAAGTACAATTTGGAAAATGGTATAATAATCTATACGATTTCCCTTAATTTCTTTATTCAGAAATCCTAATTTCTAATTTAGTTGTATACGAAAAGTGAATATTTTGCCTTGGATTACAAACAGATTAATGCCATCGACTAACTTAAGTTCCTAAGTTTTTCTTACTTTTAGGAGCAAATAAAGTCATGTAGATAAGCATTTTTTGTAAATTTCCTTATTTCCTTCATCCTAATTTATAACCACAATTGGTTTGTATCCGAAATCTGAATATTATGCCTCGGATATTAATGACATAGAGAACTTTATTTCCTCAGTTTTCCTTATGTTTTACGTCCCAAATTTATTTTTCATTAACTCAGAATATGGTTAGTGAATATTCTCTTTCGCCATAACGCAAATCTTTAGGTATCATACTTTTTACACATATATACAAACCAATCGAGGGATGTCAAGTTTACCCACACTCACCTAATAACCTTATAACCTAAAGTCCACATGTTTGGGTTTAGAAAGTGATGTCGACTTTCAGCTATCTTTTGGAATTAGAACCTAATAAATCCAACTGGAAGATTAAGACCAAGATAATTCGTATGTGGAAGCAGTATTCCCCAGTTGTTGGAGAGACTATTGAGTTGGTCTTATGCGATTCTTTTCTAAGTTTTGATTGATTCACAATACTGCCAATTTTAAATAACTGGTAAAACATATAATAACTTAGCGAGGGCTTCTATCTTTTGATTGCATGCAGATACAATTCATGCGAGTGTTAGTAAATATTTGGTCAAACGCTTTGAACCTGTTTTGAAAGAGGAGTATTCGAAGATTATAATAAATTTTGCTGTCACTCCATCGGTAGGTGCATATCGAATAACTAAACATGCACACAAAATCGCGTTTAAAAGTACAACCCGTGTCCGTGTCTCTGAACTGCTGCCTTGCCAATTGACTGGTTTCCAACCAATTGTTTTAGTGATATTTTAGATGGGAACTTTTATACTGATTACTGGTTTGTGAGTATACATAAGCCTGTTTTTTTTAGTAAACTTCACATTAATAATGATTATTGTTAAATCTAAACTTCACATTAATAATGATTATTGGTTAACACTTTTTTATTTAATATATACATATATTTTAAATGTGATCGGTCAGGTTGTTGGGTTTAGTAATTTGGAAATTATCTCTGTCAATGGCAAGGATACCCACAAGTTATCCTTACAGCTCAAGAATCAAGTGTAAGGATTAACTAGTTTGTGCTCTGTGGATATAAGGTTGGATCATAGAATATGCTTATGTACGGTCTGTTAATATTTAGTTCAGTGATCAGCGCGTCACAGTCGTCTTGTGGGGTAAATATGCTGATTGGTTAGTGATGCTCTTCATTCCAGCATCAAGCGTTGTCATATTTGAGAAGATCAGTGTTTTCCAATGTAAGCGTTATAGAGAACTAAAGAACCTATAATATTTAAATTATCCTTTTTTACTTACACATTTGTTAGGTGATTTTACTATATGATTTTTTATTGGGTTATATGTACAGCATAACGTAGTGTTTCCAACGTCTACAATATTTCTGATATTTCCATTAATCCTTATATGGATGAGGTTGAAGCTTTCTTGAAACTGTAAACAACTTATTTAATATATGGAATATATTAGTGTGTTTTCTAATTATCTTCATAAACATTTTAAATAGGTTACAAAATGATGATCTCACTTTAGAATTTACGAATTCAAAACCACTTTGTCTGGTTTTGGATATTTCTGAAAAGAATTATTTCTTTGTTGACACCCCAAAGAAGACTATTACAGAAGTCCTGGGTCCCACAAAGGTCAGAATCTATCTATCTTAAATGTATAAGTTTCTATGTATGGAGGGGAAAGTGTAGTGACTAACCGTCTGAGACTGTACAGGTCCAGATGTGTATTATCATGTGTACCATTGCTGCGATAGATACTGATAAGGGGTGGTACTATTTGAGTTGCAAAGTCTATGGAAATGAAATTTTGACTGTCTCTAACGACTGGTCTGCTGGTGGAGCTGATGATTTAAATATTTTCCCTAATTACTACTGTGTAAAGTGTAAAACCTATAGTCCAAAGCGCGATACAAGGTTAGTTTCGAAGAACTATGAAACATTATATGCGTGAGTAATACACATATTGCCTAATAAACTTAGATTTATGGTGAACATGTACATGTGTAAATTTGGTTGTTCTTGACAATATTGGCGATACCAAGTTCTTTCTATTTGACAAACTAGCACAACAACTAATAGGACTACCTTGCACTGCGTTAACCAGTGGAAACACTGCTGAGGTTATATTTCCTACTTACTATTATGTTACAAGACGTTTTATACTATTATGTTACAAGACGTTTTATACATGTTTTTTTCTATATAATCTGATTACATAGAGCACAAACATGATGACTATTACAGATCGAGGGACGTGCTCTCCCGGCAGTTCTCACAGAGTTGGTTGGTAAAACATATGTCTTCAAGATTAATATTGACAAGGGTAACTATCTGTGCAAGCATGAAACTTTCAAAGTTCTGAAGATTATAACAATTACGGACAATTATGAGGTTGCTGTCAACCATTCTCCTATGGTATGTCAATGAATATGTTTTTCAATTAACCAGATATAATTGTTTATCTATATTGATGATGTTAATTACTTGAATTGTATTGAACACAGTGTATTGGAAGCACTAATTATCGCCTGATTCCAAGGAAGTTAAAGGCACCCGAGGTATCGACAGCTTGAACTTAGATCTTCAACACGTTTTATTTTATAGATTTTTTAATAATGATTGTTTTGCGAACATGGATCTTCATCTATGCTATGTGGTTCATATAATCATGTACTATCTGGCTATCTTACACCTGCTTAAAGGCGCGGATCCCCTTTTTTAGACGTAGCTCAAAGTTTAGAGATGAATTGTGTGACAAAGGGATCCTGTTCAGTTAGAATAAAGAAGGAGAGAACTGATAAAAGTGGCTGAAAGGATGAGTGTAACGTCGAGGGAAAGGGGCAGTAGTTTATTCGCACCTATAATAATGAATCCTTACGTATCGTTTAGCTGGTTTTTAAATATTTCATTTTGTTTCATTGAAATTTCTTATCCTCTGTTTCATTTTTATATACTTTGAAGCTCCTTTCCTGCTTAATAACTATACTCTGTGTTTTCTATTTGCTTATAAATCATACGCTAATCAGATTGTATACAAAATTTTTGTTACCAACTTACTATAGACATTGTCATTTACACTGAATGCTAAACTAATACACTCAATTATATATTATGTTTTTATAATATGTTACACGGATGATAAGATTGGACCAATGTTTTTCTAACTTGATTATATTGATTATAAACTGCGCTTCGTGAATGTTATATGATTAAGACGTTGACTGTTTGATTGTTTCTCCACTTTGCCACCAGAGAATACCTGCGTTACATTAACAAAGCCATAAGAGTTGGTTTCCTATGCAACTGTCTTATAATTACGACAGAAAATGATTCATCCATAGCATTTTCTTTTGACCAACATATGTAAGTAAATTGGAAAGATTACAGTCGACTTCCCGTAAATAAAAGCGCACTGATTAATCTGTTTGGTACGATATTGGAAAGGAAATATCGCGGTTAACTTACGGATCCAATTGTGTTGTTTCAAGATTCATTTTCATTTGTACCATTGCTATATCAAAATCAATTTTTGGAAAAGAGTGGTGGGAGATCAGTGTTCAATCATGAATCAATAGAAACAGAAAGCTGGAAAAGAAAATCCCGCCGACCAACACCCACGAAAAAGACATAAGCAAGGTATAGGTATTTTCATTGTTGACTGATAATCTGTTTATATTTATATGTAATAATCTGATACTAATTTCATATGGTCCTTTGCAGATATAGCAAAAACAAATTATCCTAATACGTTACTTCCAACAACTTCAGGAGTTATTTTCAACACACAACAACCAGTCCAGAACACGAGTCTGCTGGCTGACATATCAAACTCCAGTGACGTACTTCAAAGAGATGCGAGAACACAAAGGCTCAGCATTTTATGGCAGAAAAGATTTTTTTTCTTTTTCATACGGATGAAACTCCTAACATTCTAAGAAATAGGAAAATACATGCATCAACTATGACCCATTTTCTTTCCGATGGACAACTGCACATCTCTCCTAATGAAACTCAGAGTATGTACCCTACTAATGTGTAGTTAACCATATTGATCACAAACATTCACACCTCATCGTTATTATCATTTTTGTTACTCTTAGACAATAACATTTGTACATTAGAACTTACTGGGTTTCCCCTTAAGAAGAGGATTAATTACCCGCAAGAAAGAACTCAAACGACAATTAAATGCTTACTGCCTCTAGGTTCTTCTGTGAAAACGCCAGTGGGTAGGCCTCATCTCCCTTTGATCAAACCATCACTATACAAATATGGTGGAAATTCAGATGTGAATGACGGTAGTGGTTCTACAACATTACCCACATCGAAAAGGCATACTAAAGACCCTCCAATTGTTCAGAACAGTCAAAGACGTTGTATTGGGAAATCTAATGCATCAGGTTAGTGATATGTCATATATTAAATTGTTGTTGTTTTTATATTAATTATGTTTTTGATTTGTGCGTACAACTAACACATTATTTGATTGGTCGCAAATTATTTCCCGATCTAGGTTCCCGACAGGGAGTACCTTCGGATGCACGAAATCCATTGTCTGTGACTTCTGTCAACTCCTCGCGAAATGCGATTAGTGGCTATTCAGATGTAAGTCAGTGTAGTGCTTCTAAAACAATACACAAATATAAACATTCTCCAGAAGACACTGCAACCATATGTAGTAGTCAAAACCGTTCTGCGGCAAATCTATTATTTCTTCAGTCGATTCTGATTCATCAAGTTTGTTGAATCGTGTTGCATTAGATTTATAGATGCAGTAATATTTTTGATTAACATGATAATATTATCGTTAGAGTTTTTTTTTTACTTTTTTTTTGTAACACTATCGTTAGAGTATTCACGTGGACTACTTTGTCGTTTTAAATTGTGAAGATTTTTGGGATTGCTCAAGCAATGAAGATAATGCTAATGACAGAACCTCAGACACAGACTCCGAACATAAACACGCGTTTTATCTTAAACGCCATGCATACACCAAATATGTAGCAAGTTGTTTTGCACAATTCTTCGGTGATCTACCCAATGTGGTAGATTCCTCTACTATATCTCCAGTTCACTCGACACCAATAGAAGAGGGTATATCATTATTCATTGTTATTTATGTTTGGAAAACATAGTTTCTTATAACTTCTGTGGAGATGCAGCCTAACTCTTTCGTTTGGATCAGAATACAATGATAATGGACATCTGGAAAATGAATGGTGACATGCACTCGCAAAACACGGGTCGTCATATGGCGAACTGCACACGCAGAGCACAGGTCGCCATATGGCGACCTGGACATGCAAGGTACGGGTCGCCATATGGGAACCTGCGTACCAGGATGACGGGTCGCCGTATGGTGACCTGAATTCGTACAACCCGGGTCGCCATTTGGCGACCTAGACCCACACAGTCCGGGTATATGGCGACCTAGACTCTCCGAGTCCACATCGCCATATGGGGCCCTAGACCCAACAGTCCGGGTCGCCATATGGCAACCTAGACTCTCCGAGTCCGGGTTGCCATATGGCGACCTAGACTCACCTAGTCCGGGTCGCCATATGGCGACCGAAACCTTCAAAGACCGGGTCACCATATGGCGACCTCAGATCTCCAAGACTGGGTTGCCGACCTGTGTCTCTCCTTTGTATTCCTCTTTGAGTTGCGATCGAAATGCTTTTCGTTTCGTCTCAATCGAGTTATCAATGGAACTTTACGATAAAAACCGCGAAGACTCATTTTTTCTCGTATAAAATTCAAACCGATCGTATAAAATGGCAACAGTTGGATTAACTCCAAAGGTGCCTAAGATATACGAGAAGTTTGAACCCATGCTTAAAATCGACGTCGTATCAAAGATGGTCTTTTGGAGAAACCAGAAAAATGCTTAAAAGTCAGAAAAACAGTTCAAGAGGCCTAAAACGCGACTAAAAGGCATGCTTACGTGTTTATACAAAACCAAGCCCAGTGGTGTTACGACGTTCTATCTTTATTCACACAAAGATAAATATTAAGAAATCAGAAGATAAATGCAAAGTTTCTGAAGATAACCAGGAAGATCGAGAGAAAAAGGAATTTTCCCGAAGTGATAAACTCGACCAGGGGCAGAAAAGGAAACGCCAAACCACCTTGAAGAGGAGTATATAAGAGAAAGCAAGGCTGGAGACAAAGACTCAGAATTTTAGCATTCATAACAAACTTAGAGCAATAGGCATTGTTTTTCATTTTTTTGATATCAAGCTACAACTCGATTAGGGATTTGCAGTCTTAGACCATCATTAACCCTGGGTTCTTAGGTGGGGTTCTTAGCGTAATTTAAGAACCGGTTCTTAATTTTAACAAAGAAAAAGTTAAATTAAGAATCAGTTCTTTTTCTTTGTTAAATTAAGAATCGGTTCTTAAATTATGCTAAGAACCCCACCCTAAGAACCCAAGGTTAATCATGCTCTTAGGATACTAGAACTAGGAACTCGCCAACAGCTCTTGTAGCCAAGGCTCTTTCCTTCTTGTAAATGCTTAAACGCAGATTCATAATAAGATTTCTCTCGCTCTCCTTATATTTTATCAATTCTTTAGTATTTCGTTTGTTCTGATCGTTTGATTGTGTTGCGTCTATTTTAAAGCAGATTATTTGGGATCTCCTGGGAAAGTTAGGGTTTTCTGACTTCCTAAAGTTTTAGGAAGTCGACGGTGTAAATTTAGGTTCCCACAGTTTGGCGCTAGAAGGAGGGGAACTTACGGATTAATATTTCTCGCAACCACAGAACGCCCAATCAAACATGTTAGCTAACGATCTCAACAACCAACAGCCTCACGACGATTCAGTCGTGATAATGTCGACAACACTCCTGCGACCAACGTTCCCACGGTTAACGCTGAGCCCAACACCGCGGCAGTCGAGGAGATGAAGAAACTGATCTTCGCCTACAAAAAAAGGGCGGAAGAGCAGGGTAAGCTCATGTGATCTCTCGCTAAACAGGTCGAAACCTAACTGCAAGAACCCGAGCTGTCTTTCCTTGCGGGACCACTAGGCTCCAAGGAAAGATCAAGATCCAGACGAAATCACTCCTGCGCCAGCACAGAAAAATCAGGGTAATCATCCATCATTGGAAGAGGGCATAGAAGAAGGGGAAATCAAGCGCGTTAACGTGGATTCCAACAGTCAATCCGAGCCTTCGGACCAAGACAAGGACGTGCATCCACGAAGGAGAAGGAGCCACAAGGCTCAAGAAGACCTGCTCGACAAACCCATGATGGAAGAGAAAGAAAACATCTTCTGGATAGAGTAGGAAAAGCTGGCCAAAGAGCAGACTCGGAAAACTCGCAGCAAAGACCAACAAACTCGGAAAACTGCTACCAATGAGTCTGAGATCCACGATCTTCGTATTGATCTCATGAGAACAGTTGGAAGTAAAAGCGGTGAAATTGTAGATTCACCATGCGACTAGCTCCGCACCTGAGATCGACCAGCTGCTCGAGTAAGCTCATAAAACTCCCTTCATGCCCAGTATCGTAAACACCAGAGTATCGTATCCAAGAAAGATCAAGGTACCAACGTACAACGGTACGACTGATCCCGAAGCGCACCTATAGGCCTTTGAGATCACGATGGGAAGGGCCAAATTCACAGACAATAAAAGAGATGCCGACCAATGTCGCCTCTTTGTCAAAAATATTGATGGAGCCGCGTTCGAATGGTTCTCCCGCCTTAGGTGAAATTCCATCGGAAGCTTCCGCCAACTCGCTTCAGAGTTTCTCAAACAATACTCGATGTTTATCAACTGAGAAACTTCTAACGTCGACCTATGGAGCTTGTCTCAAAGGGAGGACGAATCACTCCGCGACTTTATCAACCGATTCAAACTTTTTATGGCAAGAGTCAGCAGGATCAGCGATAAGGTAGCCGTGGACGCACTTTGAAAGATGCTCTAGTACAAATCAAAGTACATGAAGTGGATCACCCTTGAAAAACCGCAAACCATTCAGGACGCGTTACACAAGGCCACATACTACATGATCGAGGAAGAGACCAAGGTGCTGTCACAAAAGCACAAACCAATAAAAACTTCTTCGAGAGATCCGGCTTCAGTTCAGAAGTCGAAAAAGAAGAAAGCTGCCCATCACGAGGGAGATGAAACCGAGGGGGTGCATAACTATGCCATCAACTCCGACTTTGAGCAAAGACAAACCTTGGGCAATACGTGGACCCGGAACTCCAATTACGATGAGAATATCTTATGCGACTTCCATCAGACTCGCGGCCACTCAACCGTTAACTGCAAAGTTCTCGGATAGAGATTGGCAGCAAAACTAGTCACGGGAGAACTCTCCAGGGTAACAAGCGTCAAGGACTTCACTGTGACTCTGGTCATCCTCCAAAAAATGACAAACCTCCCCAAACCAAAAAAATCTTTGGGAGATAAACACGGAAGGAGGCAGGATGAGAAGGGTAACGATAGCAACCGTCGCAAGATTAACATGATCATCGGAGAATCACAGTTTTGTGGCGACATGGTCTCCTTGATCAAGGCCTATCAGCAAAAGACAGAAGCAAGCGAGAACTGGCCAACCTGGTCTCCGGCCTCGGATAACCAAAATAACTCCATCACCTTCGAGGAGGAGGAAGCTGGCAAAATCAATCAACCTCACTGCGACCCAATAATCACTGACCTCATAATCACAGATCTCGAGGTCACCAGAGTCCTCATCGATACTGGGAGCACAGTCAACGTCATCTTCTGCGATACACTCAGGAGGATAAACGTCGAGCTGAAAGAGGTCGTACCAACACCAAAACCGTTGACCGGTTTCTCTGGCGTAACCAAAATGACTCTCAGATCGATCAAACTCCCGGTCGTGGCAAAAGAAGTGACAAAAATCATCGACTTCTCAGTCGTTGACTACCCTGATATCTACAATGTAATCATGGGCACTCCCTGGCTCAACGCCATGAAGGTTGTCCCTTCAACCTACCACCTAGGTATTAAGTTACAACTCAAAACGGAATCGCCGTGATCTGGGGTAGCCAGACACAGTCGCGACTCTATCTCTTAGATGAACACAAGCTAAGACAGATCACGACTACTTCGATGGTAAAACCCAAACTAGCAAAAACCACTCAGCCACCGCCTCTCCGCAGGATGAAGCTCCTTAGCGTGCTTCCTCTCCAGATCCTCGTTTCGGGCGGTAGCTTATTCTCGGAGAAGAGCAACCTTGCTCTCTGCCCTCTCAGCCTTGAAACGGCAGAGTCTCGCCTCCCGGTAGCTCGCCTTAGAAGCCGAGTTGAATGAGAGCAGTACATGCACATGTTCAAAGCTAACAAAACATATCCTGAAAGAATATATGGCAGAGATAAGCGAAGTTTGAATTACTAACTGCATTGACCATCCTTGAACCCTCCGCAAATACTTTCGACCTCGCGCGACCATCCACGGTGGGAGGAAGATCGAACTCAGCCGGAAGATCCTTGAAAAGGTCGTCGAAGTTACAATCTGGCAGGGAAAAATTGCTAGCACCACTCCTGTTACCTGAAGAAAAGTTGGAAGGCCATACAAGCAAAGAGAAGTCGTCCGAGGAAAATTCGTGATAGCCTAGCTCGACCACTTTTCCCTTGGAAGGCTCTGCGTTCCCTCGAGACACCAGAATGTTCCTCGACAAGAACTCATCCATTACCGGTTCAGATCCCTCTTCCATGACCACTTCGTAATGAGATCACGACTGGTGATGTTTCAAAGCCTTCCGAACTCGCTTTGGAGTAAAAGAAGTCAAAAAGAACGAACCAGCCCGAAGAAGATCCCTCACAACGATCACATCGTCAGGGAACGGAGGTAAAGGGTTGGTCTCTGCAAAAATGCAAAGAATGAGAAAGTTAGATATCGACAAAACAAGAAATGTACGTATATCCAAGCAGTACCATAACGGCCCCATTCACTGCAAAAATCAGGAATGCAACTTTCTTCAAACGAAGCGCTATTAACGGGACGAAAAAGAAGCATTTCTCCCACGCATGACCATTCGAGATTGTCTCCCTTATAATCGACATTTGGGTGCAAGGCGATATATCCCCCCCCCCCATCACGGCCAGTGGCTTCAAAAGCGCCTCGAAATGGTCAACCCTAAGGGGCACCCAATGCTCGTAACCTATGACCAAGATCCCAAAGAGGTGCTGAAGACCCGTAAGATTGATTTGACCAATCCATAACCCAAAACGGTTCATAGTACGAACGATGATCTCTGGGATTGGAAACCATAGACGGCAATGCACAATGTGCGCCTCGTAACAGGTGAAATAACCCGCTGGAGGATGATCTGCCCTTTTGCCTCCTTGTGGAATCCAGAACACCATGTTTCTGGAACACGGCCAAAATCTCGAACAGTGTCGAGGAATGGATACGAGCTCTTGCTCGGAAGACTTCGGTCCCACCAACAGGGAGGCCTGCTAGGAAATTGTGCTTCAGGTGGAGGGGTCAAGCCTTCACATGAAGCAGCCCAATAGGCCTCGGCCTCCCTAGGTTCAACCGAATGCGGAACAAACTCAGGTTTTGGGATAATTTCTTCGTCATTTCAAGCATCGTCATTACTAATATGAAGAATCTCGACTTTCTTAGAAGCTCTCTTTTTGGTAGACATGATTTCAAAGAAAGAAAAACCAATGGGAGAGAATGAGAGAGACAAATTTTACCTTGAAGAAAGTGAGCAAGTGAATAAAATCTCAATACTTACTCCACCTACTTATAAGCAAAAAATTTACTATTCAGTCTCGGACTGCTGACCGATGATTCCGTCTAATTTGCATGACCAGCCTAATCGCCCGCCAGAGCCTCACACTAAAGCCTCACGGCTTAACGAGTTGGGGGCTAACTGTTGGGATCAAAATCGGTCCCCGGAAAATGCTTCTTCCGACGCTTTGGCTCACGAAAGTTTTCAAAAAATGATCAAGCCTTAAGGAGCAAGTCACCTTACAGCGAGTCCCACCTTCAAACACGGGTCACCTTGCAAATATGGTGACCCGCACGCGCAGAGCACATGTCACCATATGGCGGCCTGCATATGCAAGGTATGGGTCACCATATGGCAACCTGCGTACCAGGATGACGGGTCGCCATATGGAGACTTAAACCCATATAACCCGGGTCGCTATTTGGCAACCTAGACCTACAGAGTTCGGGTCGCCATATGGTGACCTCAGCTCTCCAAGCCTGGTCACCATATGGCAACCTGTGTATCTCATTTGTATTCCGCTTCGAGTTGCGATCGAAATGCTTTTTGTATCGTCTCAATCGGAGTCATCGTTGGAACTTTATGATATAAAGCGAAGACTCGTTTTTTGTATAAAGTTCAAACTAATCGTATAAAACGGCAATGGTTGGGTTAAATCCAAAGTTGCCTAAGCTATACAAGAAGTTCGAACTCATGCTTAAAATTGAAGTTGTATCAAAGACGGTCATTCGGAGAAATCAGAAAAACACTTAAAAGTCGGAAAACAGTCCAAGAGGCCTAAAACACGATTAAAAAGTCCGATTACATTTTCATACAAAACCAAGCCCAGTGGTGTTACGACGGTCTATCTTTATTCACACAAAGATAAATATTGAGTAAATCAGAAGATAAATGCAAAAATTCTGAAGATAACCAGGAAGATCGAGAGAAAAAGGAATATTCCCAAAGTGATAAACTCAACCATGGGCAGAAAAGGAAGCGCCAAACCGCCTTGAAAAGGAGTATATAAGAAAAGGCGAGGCTGGAGACAAAGAGACAGTATTTTAGCATTCATAGCAAACTTAGAGCAATAGGAATTTATTTCCGTTTTTTATATCAAGCTACGACTCAATTAGAGATTTTCAGTCTTAGGTTACTAGAACTAGGAACTCGCCAACACCTCTTGTAGCCAAGGCTCTTTCCTTCTTGTAAACGCTTAAACGCAGATTCAGAATAAGATTTCTTTCGCTCTCCTTTTATTTTATCAATTCTTTAGTATTTCGTTTGTTCTCATCGTTTGATTGCGTTGCATCTGGTTTAAAGCAGATTATCCAGGATCTCCTGGAAAAGTTAGGGTTTCCTGACTTCCTAAAGTTTACGGAAATCGACGGTGTGTGAATTTCGGTTGCCACAATTATAAAGTCCTAAACACTCAAGACATAAGATAATTAGATAACTCCTAATCACTAAGGACTTTCCTATTTCCTAAATCCATATCTCGATAGGAAATAGATAACTTGATTTTCAAGCTATTTCAAGCTTATCCCAACTTTCTCCCCCTTAAGCTTGAACTTATCTTCACATACATTTTGAACTCCAATAAGTTCTCTCATTTCTTTGAATTTTATTCTTCCAAGCGATTTGGTATCTCCGACCACGATGACCACCTGTTTGCTTGTTTCTCCGACCATGTTATCGACCATGATGACCACCTATTTGCTTGTTTCTCTGATAGCTTCACTTAAAAGTTTCTGCAGCCAAATTGCTTGTTTTGCGGCCTCTGTCGCAGCCATAAACTCAGGTTCACACGACGACAAAGCTACTATTTCTTGCTTCGTTGAACTCCAAGTTTTATGACTCTCTACAAGATAAAGTATATTACCTGGCATGCTTTTAGCGTCGTCTATGTCAACAACGTGTGAACTATCGCTATAGCTAAACAAGTTTGTTCTGGTACCTCGTGAGTAACAAAGTACGAGAGTGAGAGTACCTCGTATATACGTAAGAATTTGTGTCAAGGCTGCACCGTCAGATGCTTTAGGGTCTTGCATGTATCTACTGAGGACTCCAACACTGAATGCTAAGTCCGGACGTGTATGCAGTAAGTAGCGCAGACAGCCAATGTTCCAACGATACTCCTTCTCATCAACCTTCTCTTCGTTAGTTGCTTTAGAGAACTGTGTTGTTTAGCTCCAACGGTACATGAGTTAAGTTGCACATGCTCATTCGAGGTCACTCATCTCAAACCTTGCTGACATCTCGCGTTTAAAATCAAGTATGTCTCGAAGAGAAGTTTCGGTAACCAGTAGGTCGTCTACATAAGCCACCACAATAAGAATCTCCTTGTTCTCTTCTTTACGGAAGAGCGAAGGCTCTTTGGAGCATCTCTGAAATTTTAAACCCCGCTGTATCTGGTTGAGCTTTATGTTCCAGGCTCTCGGAGCTTGGCGTAGACCATAAAAGGCTTTCTTGAGTTTGTAGACTTTATTTCCTTCTCCACCGATAATAAAGCCCTCCGGTTGAGTAACAAAGACTTCCTCTTTCATTTCTCCGTGGAGAAAAGCTGTTTTTACGTCAAGGTGGTGTATCTCCCACCCATGTGATCCTGCTAATGCGATGGTCACTCGTATCGTTTCAATACGAGCTACCGTTGCAAATACTTCATCATAGTCCTCCCCATGCCGTTGAACATATCCTTTGGCTACCAACCGGGTTTTGTATTGAGTAATAGTCCCATCAGCATTACTCTTTATTTTGAATAGCAATTTCAAACCGATTGGTTTTACACCTGTAGGTAGCTCAATAAGATCCCAGGTTTTATTCTTCTCTATCGAGAAGTTCTCGTCCTTGCAAGATTCGAACCAAACCTTTAGCTTCTTGGCTTCATTGAAATCCCAAGGTTTGTCGTTTATGATCATTAACAAGCGCTCTCCTTCTACTTCAGCAAGAAGGACGTAATCATTGAGAGAGGAAGGTTTGGTGGTGATTCTCGTTGATCGTCTAAGCCAAAAATCAGCTTTGTCTTCATCACCATCATCATCTTCATCACCATCTTCGTCTTCATTGTGCTCTTTATCTTGACCAGCAATGTTATTGCTTACGCCCGACGGAGTTTTATCTTCGCTTGAATCTTTGTTCAAGTGTCTTAAGTTGACCTCAAACACTCCAGGATCAACGTCCTTTGTATCGTTCCAACTCCATTCTCTTCCTTCTTCGAAAACAACATCACGGATGACCACGATCCACTTGCTCAGAGGATCAAATAAGCGATATGCTTTTGATCCTGGTCCTGTTCCTAGATGGACCAGAGTTCTGGATCTATCGTCGAGTTTTTTTCTTCCGGCTATCTCTGTTCTCGCGTAACCCACGCACCCAAACACTTTAAGGTGAAAGAGATTTGGTCTTCGTTTCTTCAATGCTTCATACGGAGTTTTCCCTTCTAGTGACCTTGTTGTGACCCTATTAATCAGGTAGGTAGCATGTCTTATTGCTTTCCCCCAAAGATGATTTGACATATTCATGTGTTTTAGAATACTCCTAGTCATCTCTAAGAGTGTTCTATTGCATCGTTCTATCAGTCCGTTTTGCTGGGGTGAATAAGGTGCAGTCAAGTGTCGTTTGACACCATATTTGTCACAGTAGGCCTGAAATTCGTGAGAAACAAACTCACCTCCTCTAACAGTTCGAAAATAACTCACCTCCTCTAACAGTTGGAAAATTCTTCAGCTCTGTATGTGTTTCTTGTTCTGCAAGTACCTTGAAACGTTTAAAATTTTCAAAAGCTCTGCTTTTCTCCTTTAGTAGTATTGTCCACATGTAACGAGAGTGATCATCAATAAGAACAAAGAGGTATCTATTGAAATCTGGCGTTGATGGAGTAATGGGTCCATAGAGGTCAGCATGTACTAGTTCAAGAAGGGTCATTGCGCGGTAAAGTGTTGCCTGTGGGAAGGGCTTCCTGGTTTGTTTTCCTCTTAGACACGACACACAAGTTTTAGTGTCACAGCCGATATCAGGCATACCTTCAACATGTTCTTTAGTAACCATCATCCACATTGTATCCTTGTTAATATGACCCAAACGTGCATTCCATATTGTGTCATCCCCGTATCTCTTTACTTGCAGACATTGAATGAGATCGACTTGTAGAGTAACCTTGTATAAACGATTCTTTGTTGTCGTACTCTTAACCATCAGCTTTCCTTCACGGTCGAACAGAGTCAGCATGTCATCTTTCATATGTACTTCACATCCTACCTCTGTAGCTTGTCCCAAGTTAACAATGTTACTACATAGCGCTGGTATGTAGTAAACATTTTTAACACCTTCTTCTCTCCTCCCTTGATGATGAAACAAACTGATCCTTTACCCATTATGTCGATTTTTGAGTCATCTCCGAACCACACATTTCCAGTAATTGTGTCGTCTAGTTCGTAAAAGAACATACGATTACCACTCATGTGGTCGTTAGCGTCTTTATCCAGGTACCAAACGTCCATTTTATCTGATTCAGCTTCAAACTCCGTAGGGTTTACCTTCTTTTCGTTCAAATAGAGTATCTCATTCATCATAAGAATATCAGCTTCTTGAGTGTCTTCGTCCTTCTTCTCGACGGTCTCTTTGTGTTTTAGTAATCTATCAGGACAATCTGTGGCATAATTCCCAAGCTTATCATATCTAAAGCATGTGATATGAGAAGCATCTTCACTTCGTCATTGTCGATAGGCTTCTCTTTGGTGCTGAAATGATCCTCGGGCGCGACCTCTTCCTCTCCAACTTGATCGACCACTGCGTCCTCGAACTCTGATAGTTATAGTTATTCCCATAGTTTTCTTGATTCGAGTATGCATACATTAGTTTTCCAGAATCATCATGCGCTTCTTCTTCTTCTTCAGTGACTCTTTCTTCATATGCTTTTAATCTCCCAACAACGTCCTCAAAACTTGTTGTGTTAAGATCTAGTACTTGCTCAAGAAAATCAACAATATGTATATATTTCTTTCTTGGCAAGCACTTTAAAAATTTCTTAACTAGTTTCGGCTCTTCTATCGTTTCTCCTAAGGAGGCAGATTTAGAAGAAATTTCATATAGTTTAACGACAAAAGTATCAATTTTATCTGAGTCTTTCATCTTGAGTCTATCGAACTCTGCCATCAGAGTTTGTAATATCGCTTCACGTACTCTCTCAGATCCTACATGACGTGCTTTCACAGCATCCCAAACAGATTTAGCTGTATCTAAGTCTCCAACTTGCAAGATTAGATCTCAGATTCCAATTGGAACAATAAAGCCAAGCCATATTGTTCTTGTCTTTTGCTTTGTTTCCAGGGTCGATTGCCTCCCAAACTTGCTAACCTTTAATGCTATCTTCATCCTTATACCCAGACTCTATAATTCGATGAGTTTACATTGGAAGTTTAACAGAGGCGGTTCCGGTGTCCTTGTTGTTCGTCTCGGATTCGTCTTTCACATCACTCATGTTTGGCTCTGATACCAAATATAGAATCACAACTTCAAAGATTAAAAGATCAAAGTTTAAATAAGAATACTCTCTTATTGATGCTTAAGAAACTACTCAAAACTTAAGCTATTCAATCACACAAATCATATGTTATGTCACACTTTGACATCTTCATATATATATTTATAAAGTCCTAAACACTCAAGACATAAGATAATTAGATAACTCCTAATCACCAAGGACTTCCCTATTTCCTAAATCCCTATCTCGGTAGGAAATAGATAGCTTGATCTTCAAGCTAATTCAAGCTTATCCCAATAAAAGATTGATAATTCAATTAATAGAGGTAAAGGTCCCACAATATCTAAACTACAGTAAAAATTATCATTTGATTGGGAGTGTAAAGCCTAATCCTAATGAAGCAGCTAAGTTTTCTCAGTTGTATATTCATGATACCAAGAACAAAGTTCAAAACAGGATATCAGCATTAAGGTAACTACCGTATAAATTAATTTGAAAGCCGTTTAATGTTATTATGTTTTATATCATGTATAATGCAATTATCTGAGCTTAACGTGCTTTTTTTTTACTATGATGGTAGTAGGAATTCAGATAAAAGTAAAATCAGAGCTGATTTAGTAGAGTCTATAATGGAAATGTTAAGAGTTTCAAATGTTCATGTGAAGACTTTCCAGAATGCAATTGATAGATTTAACGAGGAATCTGAGTCTGAAGGCGTCAAGTTAGTTTTGATTCACAGCAGTCAAAAAGATGGACGATTTTTCAGTCTCCCTACTTCCTCTGAGGTTGCGGATTTGGTTGTTGGTGATTTCCAGCTAAATATGGACAAAAAGGATATTATTTTGGAGAAGTATTCTAGTAAGCTAAAACGGATCACTGAGTTGCATCTGTGTTATCTACCACTTTAGTATCCACTTATCTTCCCTTACGGAGAGGATGGTTATCTTCCCTTACGGAGAGGATGGTTTTCGTCTTGGCATCCAGAACAGTTTTACGAGAATCAACAAAAAGAAGAAGCCAAATATTAGCATGAGATTATTTTTTTGCTTATCGGATTCAAGTCCGTCGTGTTGGTTCTCAGGGTTCTTCTCTTTTCAAGGCGGTTACTACAACAGTTTTGGTGGATGCTTATATGATGATTTAGTCGCACCATCTTCAATATATAAGGAAGAGTCAAGGAAATTTGAGATCTTTGAATTATAGTAAGTTTGTGGCTCCTGCAAGTGATGGGTTTTCCTCTCTGCCTATTGAAGGAAACCACATTATCATACCATCTTCTTTCACTGGTGGTCCAAGGTATATGCATCAAATGTATTTGGATGCAATGACTATTTGCAAATACTATGGATTTCCAAATCTGTTTATTACATTTACATGTAATCCTAAGTGAGCTGACAAGATATTTTCAGAAATATAATCTTAGAGCAAAGGATATACCAGATTTCTGTTGTAGACTATTGAAAGTTAAACTTGATAGTTTGATGGGTAATCTAACAAAGAAACATTTGCTGTCCGGAACATTTTCTGGTAAGCAAATATTTAGACGTTGTTTTGATGGATGAATCCTTATGTATCGTTTTGCTGGGCTTTTTAATATTTCTTTGCATTTGTTTCATTGCAATTTCTTATCCCCTGTTTCAATTTTATATTTTTGAAGCTCCTTTTGTACTTTATAACTATATTCTGTGTTTTATATTTGGTTATAAATGATTTGTATTGCTTTGTTGGGTTTTTTTTTGTTTTGCTTATAGTTTTGCTGGGTTTTTTGTTTTACAATTACATTTTCATAATTTCCATCTGACTATTCGGAGATCTAACCATTTCCTTTCTTCTCATATTGTAGTTGTTTATGTTATAGAGTTTCAGAAAAGAGAACTTCCACATGCCCATATTCTGTTATTCATGGATTCTAGAGACAAATTTCCACGTCCGAAGATACTGATCACATAATATTAGCTGAGATTCCTGATAAAAAATGGAACCTCGATTGCATGATATTGTTAAGGACACAATGATTCATGGTCCATGTGGGGTTATTAATAAAGATTCTCCATGCAGAATGATGGTCGATGCACTAAATTTTTCCCTAGGAAGAATGTGGAGAAAACTACAGTTGACTCTCAAGGTTATCCGATTTACTGGCTATGAGAAGATGGTTGCTTTGTAGAGAAGAAAGAAATTCAGTTGGATAACGGCTATGTAGTTCCTTATAACAAGACTCTCATGCTTCGTTACAATTCCCATATCAATGTTGAGTGGTGTATTCAGTCTTGGTCGATAAAATACTTATTTACGTATAGTAACAAAGGATCGGACTGTGTTACAGCAACAATTACTCTGCAGACTACCAAGAATTCAACTGCAGCTGAAGCAAATGAGAATAGTGTGAATCCAGGGGAAGGTTTACACATGGCTGGAGAAGGATTAGGTGGTAACACTCCTGTTGAAGGGGTTGGTATAGACACTGCTGGAGAAGGAACAGAACCACTGGTAGATGAAATTAAAAAGTATTTTGATGCTAGGTATGTTCGTTAATATGTTCTTTTACAACAAGTTTTGAATAGTAAATATGGAACTAATACACGCTCCAAAATTTGTATTATCTTTGTAGATACCTTTTGTGTGTGAGTCAACTTGGATGATTTTTGCCTTTCCAACACATTATCGAGCTACACCGGTTGAGAAGCTAACTTTTCATTTAGAACGGGATCAACCCGTAATTTACAAGGAAGGTGAAACAGTGGAATCTTTTATGGCTCGTGCGAATGTGTCAAAGACAATATTCTTAGCTTGGTTCGACTGTTGTGAAAAATACCCTGAAGCTAGATTACTGACTTATGCAGATATGCCGACGAGGTTCATATATGATGCAAAAGAAAAAGTCTGGAATAAACGGAAAAAGTTTTTGCAATCGGGAGGTTGCAACATGTTTCTCCAAGTTCTGGAAAACTTTATTATTTGAGAGTTTTGGTGAATAAGGTTAAAGATCCACAATCTTATAATGATATCAAGACAGTTTATGGAGTTGTTCAGCCGAGCTTTGAGGACGCATATTATAAGCTAGGTTTGTTAGATGATGACAAAGAGTATATTGAAGGACTTAAAGAATGTGGTTTTTGGGCATCCGGTCAGTATCTACGCAAGCTTTTTGCAAAAATGTTGTTAAACAAAGCTTATCATCACCCAAATACGTACTAACAGAAGACATTCTCTGCCTTGAGCGACAAAAGCGTCGAAATCCAAGTGAGTATTTTTTTATATTCCTTACTAGCTTACGGAAACCTACGTCTTACTATTTGTACCTTACTTTTGACTGTTAAGGTTTTGCATAGTAAGAATAGTTGTTTGGGTAACTGGAAGACAATGCCACAGCCTATTGATAAAGAACAATCAAATACAGACAATCGGCTATTACAGGATGAGTTGAATTATCCTGTTGATGAGTTGCGTGTACGACACCAGGAGTGGTTTGCACAATTGACAAATGAGCAGAGGGGAGTGTACAACGAGATTATTGGATATGTCAATAGTTCATCAGGTAGAGTATTTTTTATTTATGGCTTTGGTGGTACAGGGAAAACCTTTTTGTGGAATATTCTTTCAGCTGCTGTACGCTCTAGGGGGATATGTGGTACTTAATGTTACTTCGAGTGGAATAGCTGCATTGTTGTTGCCTGGTGAGAACAGCACATTCAAGGTTCAACATTCCTATAAATCCTGATGAATTTTCAACTTGTAAGATACAACCAGGTAGTCATCAAGCATAATTGATCTCTAAGGCATCTCTTATTATATGGGACGAAGCACCGATGATGAGCAAGCATTTCTTTGAGTCTCTTGATCGTAGTCTGTGCGACATTATGAAGACTACAAATGAAACACCTTTTGGTGGAAAAGTTATCATTTTTCAGTGGTGATTTTAGACATATACTACCCGTAATTCCCAACGGAAATCGTGCTGATATATTCATGTCATCTCTTAATTTGTCGTATTGGTGGAAGCGTTGCAAAGTTTTGCAGCTAACAAAAAATAAGAGGTCTTTTTCAGAACCAGATTGTCGTGAAGCTGAGGAGATTAAGGAGTTTTCAAAATGTATTTTGGATTTAGGAGATGGAAAGATTAATGACTCAAACAGTGGATAAACTATGATTGACATTCTTAAGGATCAGCTGATTGGCCAGTGCACTGATCCTATCGAGTCAATTGATTCATAAATTTATGGAACTACTTTCAAAGATTCTAAGACCCAATATTTTTCTAGGAGAGGGCTATTTTGTGTCCAACTGATATAGCCTATTTATTACCAGTTTCAGGCCATGTTATAGGCTCTATTTAGAGTCTATTATGTGTGTCTAGGTTATATTTTAGAGTATTTACAGGTCCAAAAACGTTTTGAAGATATATAAGATACTTGGAGCTTTTGGAGCATCTTGAAGAGAAGAATTTGTAGCTGATCATCTAGGGAGTCGACGAAGCCATCGATCGATGTAATACACTTGGCGTCAACCGATGATCGAAGCTCGAGAGCGATCAATGTAGCACACTTGCCATCGGTCGATGATCAAAGCCTAAATCAAAATGACAAAAATATCTTGGATGAGTTTTGACCTGATTTTAGGGCTTTATATTTATGTCTTGAGAAGACACACATAAGAAGAAGACAACACAAGTTTTACATAGCACTTTAGTTCCATTCATTTTGTATTGGGAGAGAAAGGAGAGACTCCTTCAGAGTCCTCCTGGAACTCCTTTGGTTTTTATATATTTTATATTTCATATATATTCTATTCATCTATGATTTCTGTGACAAAAATCATGTTTGAGTAGTTACTAATTAGTTTTAGAGTTGAATGATATCAATCATGGATTAGCCCAAAAGTAAGATTGCTAGCTTAAGTTAATATCCATCAATTGAGTTGTTCTTAATGCTTGCATTCTAGAGTAGCTAACTAGGATCTCGATGATAGGACATGGGCAAAACTACGAGAGTAGGTTCTGTGCCATAATAGATTCTGCTAAACTAGGTTGTTAGGCACATGTGAGAGCTGGTCTAATAAGTCTGGTGGACTTATCAAATCTCGCCCATACTTCCTTCTGATTTCACCGTCGATCGACACCAGGCCTTAGTCATGAATCGATGGTCGTTCCTTTTGTTCGTATACGAAAGTTGGAGTTAAAAGGGTCAAGAATAGTTAACATTTAAGTTCTAGAATATTTACATTTACGTGCTTCCTATCCACTATAATTCACTAAGCTTGAAACCTTAGATCTAGCATATTTACATTCATATTTACATCTAAATAGAATATTTCCATATTTGCATTAGTAGCATATTTCGATATTGCATCATACTGCTTGACAAGGAATATTTCCTTAATATGATTATTTACTATCAATATATATATTTACCTAGCTTAGTCTTTAGAAATAAGAAATCTATTGTGTGCCTTTGCTCTATGTGGATTCGATCCCTAAGTACTACACCTAATCTCTGTTGGCAAGAGTATTATTGAGTGTGTTAAGATTAGGGTTAATTTGACAGTTGATTGTTTAGTATATTTATTACCCTGATCGCCATTAGATTTAATTTCTAGTACTACGCCAACAAATCCCCCATTCGTCCTACAGCTTTTCAGAGACACGATTTTGAAATCAAGCTTGCCTTCTTCGGACTTGTAGCACAAACGCCCTACCATGGGCTGCGATATGAGCACCCTATGGATCATCTGGAGCGATTTGAGGATCTAATGACTGCCATTAAAGCCAATGGAGTCCATGATGATTATCTTTTTTGCAAGCTCTTCAAGTACTCACTTGCTGGAGAAGCTTCATATTGGCTCAAGCAGTTACCACTAGGATCCTTGACATCCTAGACTGATATCAAGAATGCTTTCTTGTGCAACTTCTTTGATGACGCAAGAGTAGAAGACCTGAGGAGCAAGATTGCCACCTTTTCACAAGACCCTTCAGAATCCTTCATAAACTCCTGGATCACATTCAAATCATACCAGAGAGTTTGTCCACATCATGGGTTCAACAAAGTGCAACTTCTCAGCACTTTCTTTAATGGTATTGGATTACAGTACCAGATGGCTTTGGACACAGACAGTGAAGGAAATTTCAGCACCATAAGTCCTGAAGAGGCTACAAGGTCGACTGAGAATCTGGCATCCAGCAGCAGCACCAAGAACACAGACTTTGAGAGGAAAAAATTAACTCCAGCAATGACCAAGGAGCAGATTAAAGAAGTCAAGGAAAAACTTGATAGTGTTCAGAAGTTTCTCAGGAAATATGTCAACTTTGCAGAAGTGGAAGCAATTTAGTCAAGAGATGATGAGATCAAAGAGGATGTGAACTACGTTGATGGGAATGGTTTCCAAAGACAAGGGAATCAAGGTTTCAACAGGAACTCCTATGGGAATGGTCAAAGGAGTAATTTTAATCAGAGTTCACAACGAAGGCCCTTCAACAACAACAAAGACTATGAGTCTTCCTACTACCAGAACCCCCCTCTAGAAGCTCAAGGAAGCAACATTGAAGCAATGGTTGACAGAGTTTTAGAGGGACAACGGAAGATGACAGTGGATTTCAATGGAAAGATAGATGGGATGTACCTTAACCTCAACACCAAGTTCAAAAATCTCAACACCCATGTGAAAAAACTAGAGAATCAGGTGATGCAGACAAGTGAAACTATTAGGAGACATGAGAGCCTAATCAAGGAGAAAATAAAGGCTGGACAGAGTCACCATATCAATGCATTGACTGATTGATTTTTGTGTAGAAGTCAAAAGAGAAAGGTTGCAAGAGAGGGATTCCCTTGTGGAAAATTCGAGTTCGTCCGACAGGTCGCACAAGCATCGATCGACAGAGGTCAAAGCGCATTGATCGACACAGGTCACGGCGCATCGATCGACGTCACCCATGGAGTTAGCAGAACCGGGAAAACCCTCAACCATCGATCGACTGAGAGACTGTAGAATCGATCGATGGTTTTCTGCAACAAAACATGTTCATCTACCGAAAGTCACGAATATGACAACTCCAGAGCATAGGATCATTCTGAAAAAGAAAAGTGATCCTGGGAAGTTCGTGATTCCATGCTTGATTAAAGGTCACGAGTTTCCCAATGCCCTATGTGACACTGGATCATGAGTGAGCATCATACCCAGAGCTATGGCAGAAAAGTTGAACCTGAGAGTGGAGCCTACCAATGATTCGTTCGTTTTTGTGGATTGCTCTAGAGTGGATTCAGGGGGTATTTTTAGAGATGTCCTACTGCAGATTAAGAATGTCCTAGTCTCTGTAGACTTCCATGTCATGATATCCAGATCAATTGGAACTCTTCACTACTACTTGGGAGAGCATTCATGGCTACAGTGGGAGCCATATGCGATATGAAGCAAAACAGGTTGTATCTATCCCTAATTGATCAAAACTTTTTCTATGAACCTGTTAAGAATAAGAGCAAGGCTACCCTCATTGAGTTTTTTAATGATGCAGAACTTGTGGCCACATGTTTCTGCAATTATGAGCTCAACGAGGAACCTGGGGATGGAGCATCGATCGACACCCAACCCAGAGCACCGATCGATGTGTTTGCTGTTCAGCAATTGGTAGACACCCACCCTATGTTATCGATCGACGGCCTCACACCATAAACGACCAACACCTCCCATGCAAATGGCAATGACACCCCATCCTACCTCGAGTACGACAAAGATTACAGAAAGGAAACGCTAATCGAGTACCGTGGTAGTGCAATGGAAGAGGCTGGTGTCTTCCAAATTTCCCATCAATTCGGGAAATCGACATCGATCCACGGCAACCATTCGCCATCGATCGATACTGATCAAGAAGCAAAGTCCGAACTAGATTTTGTTGATAGCAGAATGCCTGCAATGGCCAATGGAGCTGGAAATCTGTTCGGGCAAAGGTAATCAAGAATCGATCGATGGCCACCATACACCATCAATCGATGGAGAAGGAGAGCTGATTGAATATCATGACCTAGTATCAGACGACGCCAGCTGGGCGAAAATGGAAAGATGCACATCGATCGATGCACCTCATTCAGCGTCGGTCGACAGAGAGAAGCAGAAGATCGAGCCGATCCGTAATATTCCATAAACGTCTCCACATCTTAGATCGATTGACAGTAGACAGCGTGCATCGATCGACAGTACCCTTCCGAAGTTTCACAAATTTTGTACTTCAACTGCCTACTATCCGTAGAGTTCAGCATCGATCGACATGACACACCCAACATCAATCGACGGTTGTATCGAGCATGGTACAAGAACTTATGATGCTGAAGGCAGAAGAATTTTCCATTGGGAAAAGAAAGATGAGTGAATTGGGCCGTGTTTTATATCCTCCTTCCTCATCATTCCACTCCGACATGAGAAAGGGGAAACGAATCCGCTCGAAACCAGTCGATTCCTGAGCCTGGACTCAATGTCTCTCCAAGAGAAGAAATGACACCAACATTGGTCACTGAAGCACCTTTCTGATGGACTGTGCTACGGTATGTTGCTGTTGTTGTGATCTTGTGCTCTATCCCTCTTACTCGGACATTCTATTCATTTGACCACCGCCCCCTCCTTATGAATCTAAAGGGGTGTGACAGGACCAGAAAATAATGAGTCAAGGTTCAGTATCCAATCCTGTGTAGGGCGGGGGAGCTAGTTCACGCAAATCCAAAAAAGTTCACGGACGAGCAAGTTCCCAATGTGAGAGGCACGGAGTGAGGAACCCATGTCTGACGAATTCACTCCACACACGATCCAACTCCCCTAAAAGGTGTTCCCTGCTCACGAGTATAAGAGCTTAGAGAAAGGGGAACTCAACTTCATCGTACAAGGGACTTACAGAGATGAGAATGGTAATGCACGAGCTACAGACGGAAGAGTAATGAATGTGCAAGATGAAGACATCAGAGCATTTCTAGAGAGAACTACTATGTTTGAGCAGAGCTACATATGTCTACCAGAACATGCAGCAAGGATCAGTATGTCTATGGAGAACCAAAAGACATACAGCAGAGCAAAGATTGATGATAATGTGCATGAGGTCTACAAAGCTCAAGAGATGTCACTGGATGAATTCTACACAAGGCTTGATGATGTCTACTATTCTATAGAGAGATGCCTTACCAGTTTGACTACACGCATGGATGAGATGAAGCAAGATTTGGATACTATACAAAGACAGCAAGCGAATAGGCCAGACGAACAAGCATAGATCACCGGCACCCTACGACCGTTGATCGACACTGAAGCCAACATGCAAAAGAAAGCAGCAGAAACACAATTCGAAGATAGGTTTGATGAGATTGCCTTTTCTCAGAGCCTAATGAAGGAAGATATTTCTAAACAAATGGAAGATATATCAGAGACTACAGCTGCAAGACTTAGAATGCTAAAATGCAGTATTGAGAACCTACAAAGAAGAATGAATTCAATGGAGGTTGCTAGAGAGGTTACAAAGAATGAGAAAACCAGAAGCGATGAAGCAATGAAGAGCTTTATTGGTACATGGTTTCATATAAGCAGATAAGATGTAAACACTTGTTTTCCAAGTGTTGATCCACCTCCATACTAGTCAGAAAGTTCTCGAGCTTAAGACTATAACCAAGCGCTGAGTGGGAGGCAACCCACTGTTTAGTAAGTTTTAATTAGTTTTCTTGATTATATTAGTCTAATTTTGGATTTTATTATACTATTACAGGTTTTTAAAGAAAAAGGAACATGAGTCTGCACAAAGCATCGATCGACACTTGATCATTGTCGATCAATGGAGCAACCTAAGCATTGATCGATTAATGGCTGGCCAGCATGGATCGACAAAGCAACCACAGTATTGATCGATCGCTACTTAACTGTGTCGATCGACGGTCACCATCATCTAGCATGTATATCGTTTTTCCTTGATTAAATTGTGTCCTTATGAATTATTTCATTCACCAATCTCGGACTAAATAACATTGGTTATAGTGTTGTTTAAGTTTGGGGGAGGTTTACAAATATTTTTTTCCTATTTTGAGTTTTATACTTATAAAAATAAAAGAAAGAGTAGAAACTTACAGGTCAGACATCGATCGACACCATAGAGTCACCATTAGTCAAAAATGGATCGCGACCATCGATCTACACAGAATACCTCACATCGATCGACACTCTATTACAGAGTATGGTATCGAGTTCTTACTTAAACTACTTACTTATTATTTAAATTTTCCTAACTAATCTGGGGTGGATTACACTGGGGACAGTGTAATTTAAGTCCGGGGGAGGTTTGCTAGCGCTATTTGATTTATTTTGAGATTAATTTGCTATATATATATATATGTTTTTCAAAAAAGTTGAATTGAGTCAAAAGGGGCTTTTAATCAAAATTTATTATTGACTAACAATACTTTAGAACCATTTTTAGAAGGTTATTTGCACAGATTACTAGAGATACTAAAGTGGATAATCTTGCCACTATATCACACTTGCTTAGAAAGCTGGAAGGAACCGAAGCTGATTTCCAACACGAATCCTGACATTATCAGCTTGCTTTAGGGCTTAGTATATACTGGATCGGGTTCCTTCGGTTCCTTCTACAAGTTTGTAGGTACAAGTCATTGTACCTTCGGTTCCCTTCTCTCTTTCTCTTCAGCATCTATTTAAAAGCTAAAAAGATTGAGAAGATTTTTCCCAAGATGCAGAGGCGTAGGTACATTATCAATGACCCCACTATTCTAATTCAAGGAATAATCACACATTGTTGGAAGCGAGAGGTAGGTAAATTACCAATGACCTCATTATTTGCCTACAACATTTTCCAAAAGAAAAAGAAAGAAAAAGAAAAAGAAAAAGAAAAAAATAAAAGAATGAGATGGCATCACTGAGATCTTAAAACATTCAAAGAAGAGAGAAAAAGAGGAAGAAAGAGATCATAGAAGACTGTGTACCTAGTTGTTCAGGTTCTTACAGAGGTAAGAATCCATGTGTCCTTTGATCGATACTCCCAAGGTAAAGCATACAACTTTATTTTATGCAAAGAAATGAGATCAGTAAAGGGGCGAGTCAAACTAGTATTTGCTAAGTTGTTGGTAGAATGGATTTGGTTGCTATACTAGGATAGAGTATATAAAGTTTCTCTATGATTGACTTGATAGGATGTGGTTGCAACAAAGTAGGGGGACAGTTATACTTAGATATTATGTGAGTCCCCACTTTTAAAAACCTCTTTCACAGATTTGTTTGCTTGGGGACAAGCAAAATGTTAAGTCTGGGGAGTTGTTATAGCCTATTTATTACCAGTTTTAGGCAATATTATAGGCTCTATTTAGAGTCTATTATGTGCGTATAGGTTATGTTTTAGAGTATTTATAAGTCCATGAACGTTTTGAAGATATATGAAATACTTGGAGCTTTTGGAGCATCTTGAAAAGAAGAATCCTTAGCTGATCATTTAGGGAGTCGACGAAGCCATCGATCGATGTTACACACTTGGCGTCAACCAATATTGAAGCTCGAGAGCGATCGATGTAGCACACTTTCCATCGATCGATGATCAAATCCCAAGTCAGAATGACGAAAACACCCTGGACGACTTTTGACCTAATTTTAGGGTTTTATATTTATGTCTTGAGAAGACACACATAAAAGAAGACAACACAAGTTTTACAGAGCATTTTAGTTCTACTAATTTTGTATTGGGAGAGAAAGGAGAGACTCTTTCAGAGTTCAGTGTCCTCATGGTACTCCTTTGGTTTTTATATATTTTATATTTCATATATATTCTATTCATCTATGATTTATGTGACAAAGATCATGTTTGAATAGTTACTAATTAGATTTAGGGTTGAATGATAGCAATCATGGATTAGCCAAAAATAGGATTGCTAGGTTAAGTTAATATCCATCAATTGAGTTGTTCTTAATGCTTGCATTCTAGAGTAGCTAACTAGGATTTTGATGATAGGACATGAACAACTACGAGAGTAGGTTATGTGCCAGAATAGATTCTGGTAAACTAGGTTGTTAGGCACATGTGAGAGCTGGTCTAATAAGTTTTGTGGACTTATCAAATCTTGCTCATACTCCCTTCTGATTTCACCGTCGTTCGACACCAGGCCTTAGTCGTCGATCGATGGTCGTTCTTTTTGCTCGCATACGAGAGTTGGAGTTAAAAGAGTCAGAATAGTTAGTATTTGAGTTCTAAAATATTTACATTTTCGTACTTTTTATCCACTATAATTCATTAAGCTTGAAACCCTAAATCTAGAATATTTACATTCATATATACATCTAAATAGAATATTTCCATATTTGCATTAGTAGCATATTTCCATATGCATCCTACTACTTGACAAGGAATATTTCCTTAATCTGATTATTTACTATCAATATGTATATTTACCTAGCTTAGTCTTAAGAAATAAAAAATCTATTGTGTGCCTTTGCTCTTTGTGGATTTGATCCCTAAGTACTACACTTGATCTCTCTTGGCAAGAGTATTATTGAGTGTGTTAATATTATGGTTAATTTGATAGTTGATTGTTTACGATATATGTATTACCCTGCTAGAACAAAACAAACCGTGTCAAATTTGGCGTTGTTGCCGGATAGCATAGATCGCCATTAGAAGAAGAACCGGGAACAATAAAGGACAAGAACTAATAAAAGAAAGACGACAAGCATCGCTTGACAACACTAGTACTGCATCGACCGACATTTCTTCATAGACTGTATCGACCATCATCCGAACTCCACCATCGACCGATATTGATCACTCAACATCAATTGACATCAACCAACCTTCATCGTTCGACATCGACTTACTCACATCGACCGATATTGATCACTTAGCATCGATCAATATCAACCGACCCGCATCAATCGACAGATATAGACGAGTTCAGATGATTGTGACTTTGATACTGATTAGGGATGAGAATGGAGACCAGGATGACTCTGAAGGTCACTTGTGTAATACAGCAGGTCAAAAGATAGATGATCAGTGGACTATAATCCTTGATGCAGAAGCACAAGCAGACGTTGCATAAGCTCAATCTGAAGCTAATGCCCAGGGTGCTCAAAGAACACTAGCTGACTACAACTGTTCAGATCAGTACTACGCCAACAGATCCGCCATTCATCCTCCAGCTTTTTAGAGACATGATTTTGAAATCAAGCCCGCTTTCTTCGGACTTGTAGCACATACACCCTACCATGGGCTGCGACATGAGCACCCTATGGATCATCTGGAGCGATTTGAGGATCTAGTGACTACCACTAAAGCCAATAGAGTCCATGAGGATTATCTTTTTGCAAGCTCTTCAAGTACTCACTTGCTGGAGAAGCTTCATATTGGCTCAGGCAGTTACCACTAGGATCTCTGACATCATGGACTGATATCAAGAATGCTTTCTTGTGCAACTTCTTTGATGACGCAAGAGTAGAAGACCTGAGGAGCAAGATTGCCACATTTTCACAGGACCCTTCAGAATCCTTCAGAAACTCATGGATCACATTCAAACCATACCAGAGAGATTGTCCACATCATGGGTTCAACAAAGTGCAACTTCTCAGCACTTTCTTTAAAGGTATTGGATTACAGTAGCATATGGCTTTGGACACATCAAGTGAAGGAAATTTCAGCACCATAAGTCCTGAAGAGGCTACAAGGTTGACTGAGAATCTGGCATCCAGCAGCAGCACCAAGAACAAAGACTTTGAGAGGAATAAATCAACTCCAACAATGAGTAAGGAGCAGATTGAAGAAGTGAAGCCAAAACTTTATAATGTTCAGAAGTTTCTCATGAAACAGGTCATCTTTGGAGAAGTGGAAGCAATTGAGTTTAGAGATGATGAGATCAAAGATGATGTGAACTACGTTGATGGGAATGGTTTCCAGAGATAGGGGAATCAAGGTTTCAACAGGAACTCCTATGGAAATGGTCAAAGGAGTAATTTTAATCAGAGTTCACAGGGAAGGCCCTTCAACAACAACAAAGCCTATGAGTCTTCCTACTACCATAATCCTCCTCCAGAAGCTCAAGAAAGCAAGATTGAAACAATGGTTGACAGAGTTTTAGAGGGACAGCAGAAGATGATAATGGATTACAATGGAAAGATAGATGGGTTGTACCTCAACCTCAACACCAAGTTCGAAAATCCCAACACCCATGTGAAGAAACTAGAGAATCAGGGTGATGCAGACAAGTGAAACTATTAGGAGACATGAGAGCCTAATCAAGGAGAAAATATAGGCTGGACAGAGTCACCACGTTAATGCATTGACTAATGACGATTTTTGGGTAGAAGTTAAGAGAGAAAGGTTGCAAGAGAGGGATTCCCTTGTGGAAAATTCGAGTTCATCTGACAGGTCGCACATGCATCAATCGACACATGTCAAGGCGCATCGATCGACAGCACCCATGGAGTTAGCAGAACCGGGAGAACCCTCAACCATCGATCCATTATGAGACTGTAGAATCGAGCAATGGTTTCCCGTGACAAAACGTGTTCATCTACCGAAAGTCACGAATATGACAACTCCAGAGCATAGGATCATTATGAAAAAGAAAAGTGATCCTGGGAAGTTCGTGATTCCATGCTTGATTAAATGTCACGAGTTTCCCAATGCCCTCTGTGATATTGGATCATCAGTGAGCATCATACCCAGAGTTGTGGCGGAAAAGTTGAACCTGAGAGTGGAGCCTTCCAGTGATTCGTTCATTTTTGTGGATTGCTCAAGAGTGGATTTAGGAGGAATTTGTAGAGATGTTCTACTGCAGATTCAGAATGTCCTAGTCCCTATAGACTTCCATGTCATGAATATCTAGATCAATTGGAACTCTTCACTACTACTTGGGAGAGCATTCATGGCTACAGTGGGAGCCATCTGCGATATGAAGCAAAACAGGTTGTATCTATCCCTAATTGATCAAAACTTTTTCTATGAACCTGTTAAGAATAAAAGCAAGGCTACCCTGATTGAGTTGTCTAATGATGCAAAACTTGTGGCCACATATTTCTGCAATTATGAGTTCAACGAGGAACCTAAGGATGGAGCATCGATCGTCACCCAACCTAGAGCACCGATCGACGCATTTTCTGTTCAGCAATCGGTCGACACCCATCTTGTGTTATCGATCGACGGCTTCACCTCAGAAACGACCAACACCTGCCATGCAGATGGCAATTACACCCCAGCCTACCTCGAGTACGACAAAGATTACAGAGAGGAAGAGCTAATCGAGTATTGTGGTACTACAATGGAAAAGGATGGTGTCTTCCAAATTTCCCATCAATTCGGGAAATCAACATCGGTCGACGACAACCAATCACCATCGATCGATACTGATCAAGAAGCAAAGTCTGAACTACATTCCGTTGATAGTAGAATGCCTGCAATGGCCAATGGGGCTGGAAATCTGTCCGGGCAACAACTTGGTAATCAAGAATAGATCAAACGGCCACCATACACCATCGATCGATGGAGAAGGAGAGCTGATTGAATATCATGACCTAGTATCAGACGATGCCAGCTGGGCGAAACTGGAAAAATGCGCATCATTCAGCGTCGATCGACAGAGAGAGGCAGAAAATCAAGCTGATCCGTAATATTCCATACATGTCTCCACATCTTAGATAGATCGACAACAGACAGCGTAAATCGATCGACAATCCCCTTCCGAAGTTCCACGAACTTCGTACTTCAACTGCCTACTATCCAGAGAGTTCAGCATCGATCGACAGGACACACCTAGCATCGATCGACGGATGTATCGAGCATGGCACAAGAACTTATGATACTGAAGGCAGAAGAATTTTCCATTGGGAAAAGAAAGATGAGTATGACATCTACAGAGATGAGAACGGTAATGCACAAACTACAGACGGAAGAGTAGTGAATGTACAAGCTGAAGACATCACATCAGTTCTAGAGAGAGCTATTAAGTTTGAGCAGAGCTACATATATCAACCAGAACATGCAGCAAGGATTAGTATGTCTATGGAGAATCAAAGGACATACAGCAGAGCAGAGATTGATGATATCGTGCATGAGGTCTACAAAGCTCAAGAGATGTCACTGGATGAATTCTACAAAAGGTTTGATGATGTCTGCTATCCTATAGAGAGATGCCTTACCAGATTGACTACATGCATGGATGAGATGAATCAAGATTTGGATACTATACAAAGACTGCATGCGATTAGGCCAGACGAACGAGCATAGATCGACGGCACTCTACGACCGTCGATCGACACTGAAGCCAACAGGCAGAAGACAGCAGTAGAAACACAATTAGAAGATAGGTTTGATGAGATTGCCTTTTCTCAGAGCCTAATGAAGGAAGATATTTCTCAACAGTTGGAAGATATATCAGAGACTACAACTGCAAGACTTAGAATGCTACAACGCATTTTTTAGAACCTACAAAGAAGAATGCATTCAATGGAGGTTGCTAGAGAGGTTACAAAGAATGAGAAAACAAGAAATGATGAAGCAATGAAGAACTTTATTGGTACATGGTTTCATATGAGCAGAGAAGATGTACACACTTGTTTTCCAAGTGTTGATCCACCTCCATACTAGTTAGAAAGTTCAAACGTCGAGCTTAAGACTATAACCAAGTGCTAAGTGGGAGGCAATCCACTGTTTAGTAAGTTTTAATTAGTTTTCTTGATTATATTAGTCTAATTTCAGATTTTATTATACTATTACAGGTTTTTTAAAAAAAAGGAATATGAGTATGTACAAAGCATCGGTCGACACTTGATCATTGTGGATCGATGGAGCAACCTAAGCATTGATCAATCAATGGCTGGCTAGCATGGTTCGACAGAGCAACCACAGTATCGATCGATCGCCACTTAACTGTGTCGATCGACGGTCACCATCAGCAAGCAGTTATATCGTTTTCCCTTGATTAAATTGTGTCCTTATGAATTATTTTCCTTCACCAATCTCGGACTAAATAATATTGGTGATAGTGTTGTTTAATTTTGGGGGAGGTTTACTAATATTTTTTCCTATTTTGAGTTTTATACTTATTAAAAAAAGTGTAGAAATTTACAAGTCAGACATCAATCAACACCATAGAGTCACCATTTGTCGACAATGGATCACGACCATCGATCGACACATAATACCTCACATCGACTGACACTCTATTACAGAGTATGGTATTGAGTTTTTTACTTAAACTACTTACTTATTATTTAAATTTTTCCTAACCAATCCGGGGCGGATCACACTGAGGACAGTGTAATTTAAGTATGGGGGAGGTTTGCTAACGATATTTGATTTGTTTTAAGATTTATATGCTATAGATATATATATACATATATATATAAGTTTTTCAAAAAAGTTTTATTGAGTCAAAAGGGGATTATGATTAAAAATTATTATTGACTAACCACACTTTAGCACCACTTTTAGAAGGTTATTTGCAAACATTACTAGAGATACTAAAGTGGATAATCATGCCACTATATCACACTTGCTTAGAAAGTTTGAAGGAATCGAAGCTGATTTCCAACACTAATCCTGACATTATCAGCTTGCTTTGGGGCTTGATATACACTGGATCGGGTTCCTTCTGCAAGTTTGTAGGTACAAGCCATTGCACCTCTGGTTCCCTTCTCTCTCGCTCTTCAGCATCTACTTAAAAGCTTAAAAGATTGAGATGATTTCCTAAGATGCAGAGGGGTAGGTACATTACCAATAACCCCATTATTCTAATTCAAAAGAATGATCATACATTGTTGGAAACGAGGGATAGGTAAATTACCTATGATCCAATTATTCGCCTACAACATTGCCCAAAAGAAAAAGAAAGAAATAAAAAATAAAAGAATGAGATGGCATCACTAAGATCTAAAAGGATTCAGAGAAGAGAGAAAGAGGGAAGAAAGGGATCAGAGAAGACTGTGTACCTAATTGTTCAGATACTTGCAGAGGTAAGAATCCATGTGTCCTTTGATCGATACTCCCAAGATAAAGCATACATCTTTATTTTATGCAAAGAAAAAAGATCAGTAGAGGAGCGAGTCAAGCTGGTATTTGCTAAGTTGTTGGTAGAATGGATTTGGTTGCTATACTAGGATAGAGTATATAAAGTTTCTATGTGATTGACTTGATAGGATGTGATTGCAACAAAGTAGGGTGATAGTTATACTTAGATATTATGTGAGCCCCCACTTTTCAAAACCTCTTTCACAGATTTGTTTGCTTGAGGACTAGATAAAGGTAAAGTCTGGGGGGAGTTGATGTAGCCTATTTATTACCAGTTTTAGGCCATGTTATAGTCTCTATTTAGAGTATATTATGTGTGTCTAGGCTTTGTTTTAGAGTATTTACAGGTCCATGAACTTTTTGAAAATATATGAGATACTTGGAGCTTTTGGAGCATCTTGAAGAGAAGAATCCATAACTGATCATCTAGGGAGTCGACGAAGCCATCGATCGATGTAACACACTTGGCGTTGACCGATGATCGAAGCTCGAGAGCGATCGATGTAGCACACTTGCCATCAATAGATGATCAAAGCCCAAGTCAGAATGACGAAAACAACTTGGACGAGTTTTGACATAATTTTAGGGCTTTTTATTTATGTCTTGAGAAGATACACATAAGAAGAAGACAACCCAAGTTTTACAAAGCATTTTAGTTCTATTCATTTTGTATGAGGAGAGAAAGGAGAGACTCCTTCAGAGTCCTTCTGAAACTCCTTTGGTTTTTATATATTTTATATTTCATATATATTCTATTCATCTATGATTTATGTGACAAAGATCATGTTTGAGTACTTACTAATTAGATTTAGGGTTGAATGATAGCAATCATGGATTAGCCCAAAAATAGGATTGCTAGGTTAAGTTAATATCCATCAATTGAGTTGTTCTTAATGCTTTCATTCTAGAGTAGCTAACTAGGATCTTGATGATAGGACATGGACAACTACGAGAGTAGGTTCTGTGCCAGAATAGATTCTGTTGAACTAGGCTGTTAGGCGCACGCGAGAGCTGGTCTAATAAGTCTTGTGGACTTATCACCATACTTCCTTTTGATTTCACCGTCGATCGACACTAGGCCTTAGCCGTCGATCGACACTAGGCTTTAGCCGTCGATCGATGGTTGTTCCTTTTGCTCGCATACGAGAGTTGGAGTTAAAAGGGCCAGAATAGTTAACATTTGAGTTCTAGAATATTTACATTTTCGTGCTTCCTATCCACTATAATTCATTAAGCTTGAAACTCTGGATCTAGCATATTTACATTCTTATTTAAATTTGAATAGAATATTTCCATATTTGCATTAGTAGCATATTTTCATATTGTATTCTTCTACTTGACAGGGAATATTTCCTTAATCTGATTATTTCCTATCAATATATATATTTATCTAACTTAGTCTTTCGAAATAAGAAATTTATTGTGTGTTTTTGCTCTCTGTGGATTCGATCTCTAAGTACTACACTTGATCTCTCTTGACAAGAGTATTATTGAGTGTGTTAAGATTAGGGTTAATTTGATAGTTGATTGTTTAAAATATTTATTACCCTGCTAGAACAAAACACACTGTGTCACCAACCAACGAAGATGTTGATGTTGTAAACAACTACATGCTTGACCATTTAATAGGTATTACTAATGTCTATAAAATATATTTTTAACGTCCCTAACATTAATCAGAATCATATTTAGTAAAATAATACTAATCAATGATGGTATTTTGTTCTAACATATGTAGGTGAGGAAAGAATATTGACCCAGCGGATTCAAATTCAAGAGATGACTCGGTTTTCACTCCTGAATTTTTGAATAGTATAAAAATCTCAAGCTTACCAAATCATGCTCTCAGACTAAAGATTGGTATACCTGTGATGTTACTTAGCAATATTGATCCTACTGAAGGTTTGTGAAATGGGACAAAGTTGTAGATAATACAATTGGCTAACCACATTGTTCAAGCTAAGGTAATCACATGGACTGGAGTTGGTGAAAATGCCTAGTTACATTGTCTGCTGATATCACCGACTGATGCTAAGCTACCTTTCAAGATGAGGGGTAGACAATTTCCATTGAAAGTTGAATTTTTAATGACAATAAATAAAAACCAACCTCAAACACTAGCCAAGGTTAGTTTGTTTCTACCTAGATCTGTATTTTCACATGGAAATTGTATGTTACTGTTTCTTGGGTCAAGTGAAGAAAGGGATTAAAGATTCTTATCACTGATAAACATGGGAAACCTCAAGATTCAACACTGAATGTTGTGTACAAGGAGGTTTTTCAAAATATAATTCAGTCCCTGAAATTTAGGTATGTTCATCTTCAACCTTACATGCACCGTGTGTCAATTTTATTGTGTTCAGTATATAATTGCTATTATAGATGTGATATTCTAGGTTTCTATTTACGGAGGAGCTTCTGCGATATTTCAAAAAGCATTTGGTAGACGAAGGTATAAGTAATCTCACACAATGAAGAATGTAATGAAATATATTACAATTTTCATATCTTTATATATTTTGCAGACAACTAATAACCCTCTTAGAATTGAGATATATTCGATGCAGTGAAAGTGCGTTAACTATATACTATCCTTTTTCGCAGGGCATATCATCAACATCTCAAAACAGACAATCCCCAAACACCAGAGAAGAGAGCTGATGAGGACGATATTCAAAGCTAACAACTTTACATATTGTGCTGAAAAACCAAGTCTATCAATGCGACAATGTCTAACAAGTCTGCTCTCTTTCAACACTTCATTTCGCTTATTTATAATTTCAGAACGCAAGTAGCAAATTATCATACATTTATTATTTCAAAAGATGAGATATAATCCCCTTTATAATAAGAAAATAAATAGCATTGTATATTTTATAGGTGCATCTAAATCAACTCTACCAAAAATATTCTTCTAACCAGAGTACGTTATACTGATTGTGTATATCAATTTTTTATATTTTGTTTATTGCATAAATTACGGTCAAACATAAAATTAACAAAAAGAATCAAGTAAATATAAGAAACAAATATTATAGGAATTGATATATTTTATCTCGAAACAATAAGAATATGTTAATTGGTAAAATTTTCTTATTACATTTTTTACGCGGATATAGTAGGACAAATTGCCAGTGTTGTATCCTTACAAGAGCTTAAGTCTAAAGGAAAGACTAATAAAAAAGTAGATATTATACTTAAGTAACTAATTTTTAGACGTGTTTATCTTTATACTAAGTGTTCGTAGTATTTGATTTGTTCAAAATTTCTATCGCTTTGTTTTCGAACTAAACTTATGTACACATGGTGTCAGACGTCGTATGCTCCTGATTTAGACCAGTGCTGATCTTTGAAAATCTTCTTTAAATATATTATTGACTTCAACAATACCCAAAACAAAATAGTTTATTTTCAAGAGTTTGTTGTCTTTCTTTTGTTAATTAATATGCATATATACTTACCTTTAAAACATTTTGCATGATCTACAATTTTTCAGAAACGTCTTTGAGTGTAACTTTTTTCTACGCTATTGTTATGGCTTTTTTAGTTCATACGATACAAATGTTCATTATGTTTATTAATATTATTACATGACTCAAAATATATCAATGGTTACATAGTACCCTTCTTCTACTTCATTATACCGTAGAAACGCACGTTAGGAGTAATGGTTTTGGTTTCCTTTCGTACGTTAATTAATTGATAACCTGATTGTTAGGCCTGAACTATAAATATTTGAAATACTATATTTTGATAATTAATATATGTTCATAAGCAGTAGACGGGATTTCTGCCGTTTTATTACAGTGCTGAGCCTTATGCAATATCAATAATATATGAATTCAAAAGGTGATATATAATGCTATCTATTATACAAAAATGAATAGCATTGTATATTTAATACGAAAATCAAATCTACCTAGAGTATTCTCTGAACATCGTATATCATATATTTATTATCAATTGCATATATTTTCAAAATTTATTCCCTAGAAAAAGATCCATATATTACTACAAACGATAATCAAGATTTTAAACAGATTCACTAATTAGAGATCAAGTTACCATATTTAAGTAATCACGTTTGATCATAATTAACACATTAATTTTTAATATGGAGGATATAAATATTATTCACCAATATGGCTCTTTCGTATAGCATATTAGTTATTTATGTTGTTTTGAAATCATTGGTTTTGGTCCTACATATTTAGTCGATTACGTTTTTTAGTTGTCTTTTCGGCAACTGTCCTTAAATAGTACTCCCTCCGTTTCATATTACTTGTCGTTCTAGGTTTATTCACACATATTAAGAAAACATATGATTTTGTATATTTCCCAAATAAAAACACAATTACCTATACACCTAACCATATTTCAACCAATGGAAAAATAAAAACACAATTACCTATGAATCTTATTAATGAATTTTGCATTGAAACTCTAAAACGACACTTATTTTGAAACAAAAATTTTTCCCTACAACGACAAGTAATATGAAACGGAGGGAGTACAATTTAGAAATCAGTATGATTGCAGAATCTACAGTATTTAAATAAAAATCGAAATACTAATGCTTTAAGTATAGTATGACTGTAGAATTTATAAGAGGGTCTTCGGTGAAACCCGGCAAATCTATTATTTTCTTGCAAATGAAGATGAAAACAATATTTGCGCATTAACACCTGATCACCTTAGTAAACATACATGTTAATTACGAAATATAAATAAGGAAGTTAAAATATTATTTTTCTCCAATTAGCCTCTATGCTTTTATTACCTTTTGATTGTACATAGTAATTGTCAAATCGTTTGAAACTTATATCTAATACTATAAAGAAGAGATTCACTCTCTTCTTAGCCCTCCACGTCACTAAATAGAAGAGAGAAAAAACGACACGTGTTAACCTGTTATCCAATTTTTTTGTTTAGTTTGTTACGTTTCTATATGGGCCTTATCCTTTGCAAATATGGACTTTGTCTTTGTTATTCATTCAGAAATAGCCCAGCTCCGAGACAACATCTTCTCTTGGCGACTTAAACCGATGATGGCGACTTTTCGATATCCAGGGTTCATCTTCATTCTCTTCTTCGATATCTGATGACATAAACCAAGAATGGAGTTTCAGGAGGTTATGTGAGACGAATCTTCGGGAGAAATTTTGTGGTCGAGCTTTGTGTGCGTCGTTTCGTCTGAGATTTTCTCCTCTGAGACGTTACGGAAAACATTGATTCATCTCCATTAACAACCATCTTAACTCCTAAGACCCACGATAAGCACAACTAATTATTTAATGCTATTATCTCTCTTCCAGGCGGTGTATTCTCTATGTATAAAAAGGTAATCCTTGATCCCATGAGCATCATCCTCAGAAATCGTGATAACCCTCTATCTTAATTTCAAATTATGTTCTTATTTGAGTTTCATTTTCATGAATTACTCTGTATGGCAGCTGAGTTGGTCTTATGACAGCAAAAGCTTGTGAGGAAAGGAAGCGACGCCCTAATGACCGCCCTATTATTGAACATGATGGTCTTCCGAGACAACAACACTCATCGAATTAGGTTGATACTAAACTAAGTTCCTTTTATAATATAACTAATGGGTCTCTACGGAAACAAATATTACTCTAGGAAACTTTTGGAAGCTGAAGGAAAAAAAAATATTACTCTAGCCATATATTGTCTATAACGTGTAGGATATGGATAAAATGAAGACAAGAGACGAGCTTTTAGCTGAATAAAGAGATTACAAGCGTTGAAGAATGTGATACCGTGGCAACTGGCAAGAAGTTGATACTAACGGCTCGACAGGTATGATATTTCTTTCCTTTATGTGCCTATGATGGTCATAATTCTTAATGTTGTGAATGTTTCTCATCTATTTTTTCTTAAAGAGTTGTAGAATATTTTGGCCCTACCATGTCCTGTTTAGGCATTTTGCAGATTTTGTGAGACAATTGAACGTCCCTAAATCATATTTTGGCTCTACCATGTCCCATTTTTTTTTTCATATTGGTGGTGTGGGGTATGATAGAAGAATTTACAGAAAAAATTAAGCTAGCAGGAGGTATTGAATGTTTTGAGAAGGCAAGGATCAGAAAGAAAGTGATTGTCGATACATTTTTGTATCAACAACATTAACATTAACAGAAGCATCAGCAATAGCCTATACAGAATTTAACTGCACTCATGTCTGATTTCAGGTCGTCTATTCCGAAACAATACCTCCGGAACCCACTTCCACTAGGACGCACGCAGGACGTATGGTCTGAGACTGGCTCATCCTCGGCTTCGTTCAATTATTTAGGTGTTCATAAATTTGAATCATCACGCTACCGGAGATCAATGCCTATGTCGACGTCATTGACTCTACCCCACAGGTACGTCTATTCACTTATTGACATTGGAATCATGAGTTGCTTTTCACTCTAATTAACAGTTGCAGGGTTCTCATCCTCAACATGTCTATCTCTGTAGACAGCTGAATTCCTCTGCAAAGCCAAATTCAGTGATATCTCCTACTCTAAGTGCTATAGAAAGTTAAAGCGGGGTTTCACATCCTTTACATGTGCCTTGTGTAATGACGACAATGCTGTCGGGAGTAAGATGATGAATTTCTCATATCAATAACACTAATCGTTTATGCAACATTTGGTCATCTCCTGAGATCTACGCCTAACAAATATCTTTCAACCGCTGCATTACACATTGAAAGGGACAAAACTCACGAATATGTGCGGAGCAGAGATCGCACAGGTAATGGATTAATCCCCTTGAATTAACTTTCCAACACTTTTTAGCTACCCGGCAAAATTCTTTCGTTTATAAATGCCAACTCAAACTTACATAGCATCCTTCTTTGAAAATTTGAACTCCAACGTCAAAGTGAACTCCTGCAACGCTTCCTTATTTCAAATTTCCGTCCAAACATCAGTCCTTTACTGTCTCTCGGACTTTCAACACCCCCCACCGACCACCATTGGCCAATTTTGCACACCAGGTAAGTCCCACCACTTGCAACAAGTTTTTTAGCTTTAAATATAGGCCTCACTAAATCAATGTAGCTACGGTTGCAGGGAGGTAATAAGTAAGGACTATCCAGGGGATGACATGCCTGGAGCTCAGAATGTTACGGAGAATACGTCTGATGTCGCCCCATATGGTGTTCCAGTGAAGAAAATACAGTCACTGGTCCAAATGTTGAAGGAAATACAGTGACTGCACCACCGCTACAAGCTCCAACTGTGTCAGACGTAAGCTCCTTGAAGGATCCTGCTTGAGACGAGGAGGAACACAATGCAAAGAAGGTGCGCAAGGAGTGATCACTCAATTTTTTTGGAGATGGTGGGCCTGCTACACATTATAAGCCGCACCAGCAGTTTTAACGTCAAAATTCGTGTCAATAACTATGTCTTGCATTTCATATTTTTCAACCCCCAAATTATTTGAATTTAGTCCTTCTTTTGGTTGGGTTCTTTAAAATTATGACATTAGTTTTAGTCAATCAAAGTCATTTTCAAGTTTTTAACATCTTAGGCCATCTCCAACCAATCATCCACATAGAGTGAAAATTTTGTGAAAAATAAAATATAATGGAACAGTTTGTAAATTTTGTAAGTAAAAGGTATTTGTCATAAAATAAATAAAAAATATAAAATTTAAGAATGTTACTTTTAGAGTCATATATATAATAAATCATTAGAGAAAAATTCTACTCTATTTTAAAATATCATTATTTTATAGTGAAAACTATTTTAAAATAAAGTAAACCATTAAAGATGGTTTTAACCGCCATTCACATAAATATTGTTACCTTTAATATACTACATGCGGATGTTAACTTTTTGTTCTTATATATTTTGTTCTAACCTTTGAGAATGCCTTCAATTTGATTTTGGTCATGTTGAATATTTAATTGTTTGAGGTTCTGTTGTAGATAAGTTATTTAGTTTTGAATTTGCTGTGTTTTGTTCAATGTTCTTAACTTACAAACTTTCTAATACATGAGATTTTCTGGTGCTTTGTGGACCTTTATTCATTTTATTTTTATAAACTAAACATTAAAATATTAAATATTAAAGTTTTAATTATACTTTTAGGGTTTAATAAATTATATTCTAAACATTTTGCTTCAAGTTTTAATATAAAGTTTAAATTTGAGTTTGAGTTTTCTTAAAACAAATACATGTTTAGGCTTATACACATTTCAATCGGTATAGCCCCTTCTCATATATATTTAAATACATGTTTGACTGTTATAAAAATCATTGTTTAATATAGTTTTGGTAGCATATATTTATAACGTTAACATGTATTACATATTTGTTTAATATGACATATCTACACAAACAAAATTTACTGTTTATGTAGTAATTCATTTTTGAATAGTCAATTTCATTAGTCTTTTGTTTGTATATATTTATTTATGTGATAGCTATATATTAGGCATAAAAACCAAAAATATCTGAAAATAACTGAAAAACCGAACCAAAACAACCTAAAAATAAAAAATAACCGAATTTAACCGAAATAACCGAGTTAACCGAAAATATCTGATTTCTTAAGAAATTATACTCAAAAGGTGATTACAGAAATAAAAGTGAAAACCGAAAATAAGCGATAACCAAACCAAACCAAAATTTAATTCGGTTAATTTTACTTTTAAAATATTTTGAGATGAATTCATTTTTCCTTAAAATATTTTTAGTCGGATTCATCATCATCTAAAAGAATATAAGAAATACAATGTCTCTTTATTAATCATTATTAAAAGCTCTTTCAAAGTTATTTGAGAAATTCTCCTCTTTTAGTTTGTTCTTCACAAAAATAGTTCTTAAGGAAGAAAATGACCAAAATAAGTTTTTTTAGAAGCTAAATATTTTATTTATATGCATTTATACCCCTATGGTTAATTAATTTAGACTTTAGGGTTTAGAGTTAAGAGGTGGGTTTGGGGATAGGGTTTCAAATTTCAAAAAAATTGAAAAAATGAAATTTTTACAAAAAACTGCTATTTTGGTCATTTTATTTTTCTAGAGTTATTTTTGTGACAAAAACTTAAAAATTGCTATTTAAGAGAATTGTCTAAGTTATTTTGACATTTGAACCATATATATTAACTATAATATATATATATATATATATATATATTAACAATACATAAAATTCTCCATGAATAATCTTTATAGCTAACAATACATCAAATAGTTGTGGTTTTCTATTATATTTTTGGTTTATACTAAATTTTTGTGATAAAAAAGAAAACAAATGTGGAATGCATTATTTTTCAAATTTTTGTTGATGTGAACTTGAAGAACCATTAAAAAACATACATTTTTTTCCAAATATAACAATACAAAATATATAACCTAAGATGTAATTTATAAATATTAAACCGTGACAATTAATATCATATTTTAATGTTACTTTCTTATTTTCTAAGAAAGATAATAAATTAGATTTTTTATGAGTTTTAAATTATAAAATTTAGAAAAATGTATTAAAAATCTATTCAATTCAAGAAAAGCAAATATTGTGAACAAAGAAAAATATTTATATTTTAATGAATTATTTTAATATAATCAATAAATAAATATATATATATATATATATTATTTTTTTCTAAAAAGAAAGAAATGGTAAATTTGTAACTAAATAGTGAAAATTATAATTTAAATAAACTAATTTATTAAAAATTTAAATGCATTTATATTGTTTCGTTCATTTGCTTACCCGCCCGTAGGGCGGGTCCGACCCTAGTATAGTATAAAGCTTAAACATATCCACATCACCCACGCCTAAAATGATGCGCCAAAAAATTCTTATTTTGCCATTTTTGCCATGGGTTGTCATACATTATTGGCATAATTGAATCTTCTCAAACCTTTACTTCTAATCCGTGTTAAAGTTATCTGCAAGGGGAAGACACAAATTGAATCAAGGTTCCAGACGGAACTATACATTTTCGTAGTGCCACTCTAAAAATTAATAATACAATACTTTTGATTTCTTTTCATGTTTTTTTACTCATTTATATATTTTCGTAGTACCATCAAAATACCATTAGCCGTCAGAGGAAGATATGTTTCCTCTCTTAGGACAGAGCACCACTAACATCACCGGAATGGATCTTATCTGATCTCCCTACGTCACCTATGTGGCAGAGTCTCTTGGACTCGAGCAAGATATGTCTTCTCTGGTTGAAATCATTTGCAAAGAATTATAGAAAATGAAGGAAGATATGACTAATGAGTGGTACAATCCTCGAATTTATATATGAGATTCTAAGATCTCGAGATGATTACGCTAAACAGAATCATAACATGTCGACATGCATAATATCCGCATAAATCGAGGGGGGGGGGGGAATTAGAATAAAGGAAACGAAAGAGAGGAAGAAGACATTCATTCACATTCGCATTTCTATCCACCTCGAGCCCTCAATGCTAGATACTTCGACCTCACTAGTTGATGGTTGATAGTTCATTCACATTCTCGTACTGCACAGTCTTGGACTTGATGATTTCTCGGGATTTGGCCAGTTCGACCGCCTTCTTCTTCAATGCTGTATCATAGTCATGACCATGAGATTCATTTGGCGAGCATTCTGCTGAGAGAACAAATATAAACATAATATGGGTCAGTTCGAGTCTAACTTAAGGAGGACAGGAGACAGATATGCAAGGTAAAGAAGAAGCTTACGATGGATCCAGCTCGAGACTTCTAGCATAGTTCTCACTCTGCCTTTGATCTGCCAAAACAGCTCAGCAGATGCTTACCGATCGTTTACGAAGGGAGTGTTTTTTGAGTAATGAAACTCCACCTGATTGGACATCTCTACAGAAGGCCTTTTTGCGAGAGATACTGTTCCTTCTTCAAGAGTTTTTTTGGCGGCCACAGGAATTATCATATCCACAATTGCATCATTTGGCCTCTTGGAATGTTCTTCCGCAATAAGTGGATGAGACAAAGGATGATTCGGGCCTTCAGCATTGTATATGCCAATTCCTCAGTAGATTTTTCCTGCTCCCCTTTGGCAAGATTGTCCCGATTATCCTCGGCAAGTTCCTCATGTTTTTTCTCGGAAGACTCAGCTACTTCTATCTCTGTTGTCTTTGCCAACTGATTGTCCTCCAACTGTTCTTCTTTCTCTTCCAAACGGTTAGTCTTGGAGTTCTTAGACGGCTCCATGACCTGAGTGTACTATGTAGCTCGAGCGGGATCTTTTGAAGACAATGATTCCATCCCATAAAAGACCTGCATAGGATTCAGATCTCCAAGGTCCAGGTCCTTCCCCAGTATGGCAACATAGCTTGGAATATATTCCTTGACTTTTCCATGACTAGATTAAATCTTTCCCAGTACTTTCTGAGCAGGGAATGTAGGACGCATAGTCAGCTGCAAAGGCTTGGAAAATTATACTTATGCCGAGGAAAAGATTATAAGGCCAAGGAAAAACCTTTAAAGCGATAGATCGATAATACCTTTCACAATGCGCTTTCATTGCCTTTCAATCCTTATTCCTTACATCGTCGATCTATGGCCACAACTAATGACTGAGAGAAAAAAACTTCAAGAGTCTTACCAAAAATCTTCTGGATACACGATAGTGTTGGGATACCGAACTACAAAATAAAAAGAAGAGAAATTGTAAGCAACCTGTATCGAAATAAAATATATTCAGCGTTGACTATCTACCAAGTCTTGGATTCCACCACACTCAGAAGTCTATTGGTAATTCTTCAAAGACCGCCCGGTTAGCCTTAATGAAGAAATAGTAGTGGTTCTAGTCGTGGGACTTTGAGTGATAACCAGCCAGAATATTGAGATTAGATCTTTGTAATGTTGCCATCCTTCAGAACTTGAGTCTGAGTCATTTCTTCTAACACCCAAACACTCATGGAGATGTCTATTTCGGCGGCCATGACCATCAGTGCTACAGAAATCCTTATTAACTTTGTCAACAGCTGAGAGAGAGTGATGTCTCGGCGGGTGCAGTACACCTGACAAGCCGAGGAATTGGGAGCCACAGTTAGGCATCCTTCTCGAACGACAACTCATAGACGCGCTGATAACCGATTGGATGAGATCATGGACACATATCCTTCCTTAGAATGATGAATGTAAGGCTGGCAGGAGCTTTGCTTCCATCATGAGATCTGTCACGGTCTTGAAAGTCGACCATGTAGGTCAAAACGTCCTCCCAATCTTTCCCTTCTACAACTGATGGACGAAGGTCATCTTCGGGAAGTTCAAGCAGATAATCAAAACTCCCATTGTGAAAGCACAGTACCGGATACACACTTTGTTCCCCTATTTTTTGAGTTTCCTCTTTGGCACCTCTTGATCTCATCTCGCATCAGTATTGCCTTTCTCGGCATCATCCACAACAACAATTTCCTCCTCGTCAATTGACAGCTAGCCATCCGATCAGCCCTGAATTCTCTCTCAGCATATTGGACCAGATGGACCTCATTAGAATCTATCCCGGCAACATCCCGCAGATTGTCTTGGTGGGCCCTTACCGAGTATCCCACTGGCCTTGATCAACCTGAGACATCCCGATATGGCCTCAGGGAAGTAACCTTATCCTTCCTATTTTTGGATCCCAAGTGTTTTTGGATCAAAGATATGTTTTCCTCATGAACAGAAAAATAACAAGAAGAAGATCATAGAAATCGAACAAACACACAATAATTGACCGGAAAAATAAATTGAAAGCATATAAGAGGTTGAGAGAGAAGTACCTTTGAACATGAAGAGAAGTGAAGAAATAAGGGTGAAGTCACGTATTTACAATAGAGGGGCACGACTACCAAAAACCTAATCATCATTAGGTCTCCTGGGCCTAGGGATCCGCCTCATTTCTCACCTTTATAGGGGCGACGGTTCCACTTCTCGGAGTAATTCGATATCCAGTTTACATCACGAAGTTGGATTGATCAAACCAAATCAAAATTAGACTGATACCATATTAAACGATATTAAACCAGGTTTTGGAGATCATTGATTCTCACTGAGAAGAATCGTTCCGCCGAGTAAGAGATAGTCTCACTAGTTGGCCTCACCTCACCAGCTTTTCTAAGGCACAAGCTTGTCGCTAAGTGAATGATAATATGCTTGGCACGACTCACTCCAAACGCCTTGTAGTGAATGATAGTTTCACTCGTCACGATTCACTCAAACTGCTTCGCCGAGTGAATTTCCATCTACCGCCACATTCACTACAAAGCAAACTTCCATGGAAAATCCTTTGGCTGAGCTCTTTATTCTCGAGACCTATTCTCACAAATTCACTAAGCTCAATTACGTCTCTCACAAGTGAACTGGGGAGACTTATTATTGGAGAGAGATTGCATCCCTCAACAAGACACATTTAATAAATGAGTTTGGCCCAGCAGCTCAGTTAGAAAACCCGGCCTAGCAGCTCAGCCTTAGATAGGGGTGTCAATTCAGGCTGGTCCAGCCCGGCCCGGCCCAAACCCGTTAAGTCCGTAAGTATTTGAGCCGGCCCAGTCCAGCCCAAAAATATTTTGGGCCTAGATTTCAAAGCCAGGCCCGGCCCGGCCCTTATAGGGCTATAGGGCTTTTCGGGCTTTTTAAGCTTTTCGATAAATAATTTGTCATTGTTACTTCTATCGTTTTTATACATGTGAATTTTTATTAAAAAAAAGTTTCAACCTTATGTTTTTAAATATAAAGTGAATTTAAACTTTTTTTGTTTTTCAAAAGTGTTTTACTTTTTATATGCTTCAAAAGCATATTATAAAGAAACTAAATTTAATACAACTAAAATAATCAAATATAAATTAAAACTAAATATATAAAAAAACAAAATTTATGATAAATATGATCAAACGTTTCATACTTCGTATTTTGAAAAAAAACGTGTTGTACATAAAAGAACAATGTATATTTGCAAATTAAAAAATGTGACACTTGTAATGATCGAACAATAAGATGCATTAACAACTTTCGTATTTGCTTTACTAGAGTTTGAATCAAAAATATTAAAATAATATGTCAATATTAATAGTGGTTTTGATTGTAAGAATGATAATATTTCAACTAAAATATAAAGTTTCGAGTCTTACGAACCGGCCTTAGTCCAAACGGGTTTAAGTCCAAAATCTCTAAAGCTCAAATGGGCTTAGTCCGTAAAACCCAATCTTTTTAAAGCTTATAAAAATAATCTCAAATCCAATATTTTTTAGGGCTGCATGTGCTCGGACTGCGGGCTTCTACCCTATTTAACATGTCTAGCCTTAAAGCTCGACGACCACAATGTCAACATGAAGATTCGGCCCATACGATCGGTCCAACTTATTAGGTCAAACCGACTTAAGGATACAAGTAGGAGGGAATCGAGTATAAAGAGGGATATGACAGACCACAAAGGACATCCGGACACTACCACGGAGATTTGTAGCTAGAATTATTTAGCTTTAATCTTGCCTACTTGTATATTTCCGTCACTCTCGCCGCTTACCATCTCTTTTTACCATTTCTTCATACAATTATTGTAACCTCTCTTCTTATGATCAAATAAAATGCCATTAAAATAACTCATAATCAAGTTTGTTCCTCTCTTTAGAATCGACCAAACTTATTTTCAACAGTTACCTTGACTGTAATTTGGGAGGTGGTTGCTGGAAAAAAATAACCTTGTCTGACGGACTGGAAGAACATTCAATGGTTAGCTTGGCAACCCACGGTCTATAGTATAGGATGGAGAGAAACAACAGGCTCCACCGCAACTTCTAAAAATTCAGAACAGAGGGGAAAATGGGGTTTTAATTCCTCAAGTATTTGTAATTAGCACTTTTAATACCCAACTACATCTTGCACACTTTTAATCCCGAACTATTAATTTTCTATGCAAAATTAGATTAAAAAAAATCAAACGTTAATTTTCTGTTAGAAGCGTTAACTCTAATTATAAAAGATCATGTCTCGTCCAGTAAAAAACTAACAAAACTGGTGTTGATGGGATAAACGTTCCAGCACAGCTCCATACCCAGGAACAATATCAAGCTCTTTTTAGTCAAAAACAAAAAAAATGAAGACAGGTTACTAGAGTTTATTTTTTGTTTTTAACTGTATTTTACAGGTAATAATAATGTAAAGAGTGATTTACTGCAACCAAGTAGAAAACAAAGTTCTCCATAGCAGATATGGCAGCGAAGAAAAGGACATATTTAGAATATGACCATAGCAAGTATTGTGTTTTCGAGGTTCGAATTCAGCAGAAATGTTAATAAATAAAGAATAATAACTTTAAATTGTTTTTTTTCTGTTACCATGAACAGAATTGGTAATGCAGAGAATAAGCACAAACAACGCAAATGAAATTTCTAACAAAAACGGTTGTGACAATATCAGTGTTACGTTCTTTCGCAAGAATATTTAATTCATGTTTAAAGCTAGAACCAAAATAAACTCCAAACGTACATGATTTAACAAAAACTGAGTTAACATGTTTTACAAAATAGTCCTAAATGAAATGAGAAAAACACAAACTAAGAAGAGAAGCCAAATCCTGCGTGTGAGGCTTGAGAAGGTTGAGAAGCTTGAGAAGATCCATCTCCAAAATGTGAAGACTCTCCCTACAATAATCATTCCAAAGTTTAAAATGACAACACAATCAAACAAGAAGTTAAACCAAACAAGAAGTTAAACGAGACAACAAACCTGTATTTTACTTGGACGGCCTCTTGGACGTTTAGGTGGAGGAGCAGCAGTGAGGTTAGGACACCTTGTCTTGTTGTGACCTTCTTTGCGACAATTTGAGCATGTCCCCACACGACCATGTCGTGTTAGCTTATGTGGGTTAGTAGCTGACTCATGAGGACCTTTCTTCCTAGCATATGTATTAGGCCTTCCACGATTGAATCTTGAAGGAGGCGGTAGAATGGGTAACCGGCCTAAACGTGGCCACAATTTCATGCCTTGCACCGGCTTCATACCAGTAGAATAGAGTTGGCGCTAAGTAGAGGTGAGGTAGTAATCTGACACATAATTATTGAGATTCAACTTTGTTGTTGTAATGACACACATAGCATGCATACAAGGTAGTCCATTCAACTGCCAGTAGCTACAACCACAAGTTTTCTCCTCCATATTCACAGTGTAAGCATCACCGTGAAACTCGATTTCATGTGTATGTCCTGTGGTCATATACCTGATGCAATCTTTTGCTTTTTGCCTATTAAGCTCAATCTCCTTGTCTACTCTTGGTGTGAACCTCTTATTCCACCTATTAGTTAACAAAGTTCTCTTTGCATTCCTGACCATTGTCTTTCTCCTAACCTCCGTTAACATGTCAAGAAGTGGCTTCCTCCTTGACTCTCTAACAGTCCGATTGAACGACTCAGATAAGTTGTTTAGATTGTCGTTGCAACATGATCCAAGCTTAAAGAACGCCGAGACCATGTTGTTGGAGCAGTACTTTGCAGAGACTCATACGCTCCGACATTGTACTTCTTTAGTGCCTCTAAGTTATCACTAAACGCTGATGGTGTGTAACTCCTTGCTATTTTCCAGAATAGACGCTCAAGCTCAATGTCTTTGTTTGTTTTCTTCCAGTTCTCAAGAATGTGTCGAGCACACATCCTATGCTCGGCTTTAGGAATCTCTTCATGAACCACATTTAGTATACCCTGTCAAGCAAGCAACATATCCATAAGTAAAAAAAAATCCAACAACATTCAAAAATATATATAACAAAGACTCATCCTATGCTTGTCTGAGATTATTGTACAATTTGATCCATCGTCCAACCCCAAATCATTTTTCAAAAGTTGCACAAACCATAACCAATTAGGATTGTCCTCCACTTCAACCACAGCCCAAGCAATAGGAAATATCCTATTGTCTCCGTCCCTTCCAACTGCAGCCAGCATTTGCCCTTTTATATCCCACTTCATAAATGCAGCATCTAATCCAATGATCGGCCTACATGACTGCCTCCAAGAAGATTTCAAGGCTTCAAAGCAAACATAGAGACGGTAGAATCTCTCCATGCTTCCAGGCACTGGACCAGGAATCGTCTCAACCTCCATTGTTGATCCCACATTTGATTTAATAACCTCCTCTTGGTAATCCCAAAGTCGAGCAAAGTGAGCTTCATGTCCGGCCTTTCTTCTCGCTGAAAGCACTGACTTGGCTCGTCGACATTGTTCCAGTGACACAATCATATTGTACTCTCTCTTTATCTCATCCACCATCTCTTGTGACTTTATCTTAGGATTAATTCTAAGTCTCTCTTCGAAAAGCTGTCCAATTGTTCCACTCTTCAAAAGCTTAGTGTAGCCGGATCTTACACAAATATGAGTTTCATTGAACACTTTCACTAACAACTTGTTCTAGCTCTCTCAAAAGAACAATATACTCTCCAAGGACACTTTTCTTCTTCATGTTTTGTGCAGTGGGCACCAAGCCGATCAGACGACGACTTGTAGAACTTAATATCATATTGTGTCTTCAGAGAGTACTTGAAAACAGCATACTTGAATTCCTCAGCGTTATTAAAAAGCTTCCCTAGCGCAATAATGTCATCAGACCCAAAATTGAATTGTCTACCTCCTTCTTCTTCCTCATAACGATCATCATTTGATAAAGGATCTGGAATGTGATCATCATTCCAAATATCATCGCCACTGTCATCATTAATGTTATATGGTACATCTCCATCTTCATGTGCATCACCATCTTCCCGTGCAGCAGCTCCGAAGTGAGGAAACAAGTCAGCCTCTCCAACTTCTACTTCGAAGAACTCATCTTCTCCAAACCGCAAATTCGGCTCTGTTTCTTTATATCCAGCTCTATCTTCAACAACAACCTCACAATCATCTCCCTCAACATATAAAGATTCATCAAACTCCACTGTTCCTTCTTCAGTTTCATCCTCATTATGACTCTTTACTCTTTCTATACTCGCATTACTTATCTCTTCTTCTACAACAACATTCATAATTCTTTCTGCTACGTCACTTTGCACTTCTTCTTCAACAATAGGTCTGAAACATAATAAACATATTATATAATACGTAAAGTACAAAACTCAAAGAGTTATTAACACAGAAATACACTTTCTGTGTTTTAATAACAGAGTGGGACACATTAGGCGAGTAGGACAGTTTTTTGGAGCAAAAAGACAGGGATGACCTTTTAAAAGTGCAAAAGCATGGGGTATTTGGGTAATTGCGGGTTGGTAACTGGTTAGGGTTTTTTCCGGTTTCGAAATTCGAAACTAATATGGTTAGCAGGTCTGGACCCGAAACTAATATTAAAACGGGTTAATTTTTTTACTCTCCCCCCATTAATCTCGGTAACCGTAGTGGTAAAGAAGAAAAAAATAAAGGTGAGGGTGAAACTTGGAGAAACCGCCGACGAACTAAAATCCCACACTTCCGACGAGTTGGAGATTAACGCTTCTTAAGACGGCGAGTGACGCTTGAAGATGTCGAGTAGGAAGAAAAGAGATGCCAAGGGCAAAGACAAAGGTATGCGGGTTTTTTTTTTAACCCAATGTGTTCTGCTTTTCGGCCGGTGAGAGAGGAGGGAAGGGGTAGACATTGTTAACGGAGGGCCTACAGGGCGGGAGTAATAGGCGGGGTGTGTGTACAAGAGGTAGACTTGGCTTGAGGAAGTGGAGTATCTCCGACCCTAGGGTTGGATGTGTGGACAACGGGGGTACTGGTACAGAGTTACGGGCTTAGGGGAAAAACTGCTGGGTGGGGGGGGGGGGGTAGATGTGTACAGATACACAGGTTGTAGACTGTACAAATTCGGGATGCCGCGGCTGCGGTGTACAAGTTTGGGAACAGAGTGGCTGTGTACACCGCTCGTGTACATGGGCTGGAATTTAGTGTACAAACCTGTGTTGGTGTACAACGAAGAACATGTACAGTGTGTGTAGTGTACGGGTATTGGTGGTGTTATTTGTACAGCAAAAGCTTGTACAGTAGACTAACTGTATGGTTTGTGTTCTAACTTGGGTGTTGTGTCTTTGTTAATTTGGCAGATACGGCAGGAGAAACAAATGTAGAGGTCAACCCACGGTTACCAAGCCGTTTATTTGCGACAGACCGGTATCCAAGTAAGCGGCTAAACTGCAATTCCTCGTTGGAGTACCTCCTATTGGTGAGAGACGTGCTGGAAGGGACAAACGAGATGGAGCAACTGCTAGGTTCATGTTTTGGGGGGCTGTTCAAGCTACCAGTTCGAAGATGTGCATTCTCGGCAAAGCTTGTACATGGTGATGACCCGCCAGCTTGTGACGAAGAAAAGGTTTGAGATGTGGCCAGTATTTGGAGGCAATCCGATGAGGTTTTCGTTGGCGGAATTTGGTAACGTTACGGGCCTGCCGTGTGGAGAGTTTGAGGATGGATATGTAGTGGATGATATGGCACGGGTGAAGAAAACTGACTTTGTGTTTTGGGATCGGTTGTTTTGTGGGAGGCGTGATGTGACTATTGCGGATGTGGCTGCTATGGTTGCAAGTGACAAGGAAATGCCGCCTAGTAGGAAGCTGAAGTTGTGTCTACTGATTATTGTGGATGGGGTCTTGTTGGCGACGACACAGAACCCTAAGCCAACAGTGAAGCATGTGAAAAGGCTTGAGAGCCTTAAGAAGTTCCTAGGTTTCCAATGGGGCAGAGAGGCATTTTGGTGGACAATTAGTGGGATGCTGCCGCCACAAAGGGTGTTGGGCAAGTGTGATGATCCAGAGGGGGGGTTTTGCAAGAAGTTGAGGCAGGAGACAAAAATCCTGCCTGGTTTCCCATTGGCATTGCAGCTGTGGGCCTTTGAAGCTATTCCGTTGTTGGTTAAACGGCTAGCCGGGGATGACGGGGAGACGATATTGACGTTTTCGGGGGCGATGCTACCCCAACATTCCGGCTTGCCTTTGTCAGGGGTTTTAGAGGCTGAGCACGACCCGCAGGTATGAACCGTTTGATTCTTAGGTAACTGTACGTATAATTTGTATGTCCAGATGTACGTTAGTTTTGGTGTACATTCGGATGCGGACATAGGTTGTACACTTGTACGAATTGTGGTTGTTGTTGACTGATAGTGTTTCCTCTTTGTTTTGCATAGCTGAGAGTGCAGCCTATGGTTGAGCGTCGAGCAGACGAAAAGGAAGGATGGGGTGAGTTTGACTGTGAAATAAATGACAAGAAAGTTGCATATGTGATAGAGTTGCTGAACAGTGGGCATCTATTCCGAAAAGAAGAGTGGGGTGGAGGCGATTCATTGGAGCCAAGGTATGAACACGACACTAGTGGCAGAACAGGGAAAAGAAAGGGCCGAGGATTCTAGAGCAAGGAAGCAGACGGGCCCGCGTTGAAGCAAAGGAGATTGAGTAGGTATTTTACGCGTGTTGGAAGTGCAGAAGAGGGTAGGTTGGATGCCTTGGAGGCAAAGGTGGAGAATCTGATGGAACTGGTGGCAAAGTTGAAAAAGGTTGTGGTTAAACAGGGTCGGCAGCTACGTAGGAGAAAGGGGGCAGGGTCAGGAAGCAGTCGGTTGGGAAGCATGGGCAGGAAGAAGAAAAAGGCGGGATCGACGGAGCCCAAAAAATTGTTCAGCGACAGTGAAGGTGAACCAACCGACAACAAAAGCGAAGGTGGGGATGACATTGCAGGGGAGGACACTACGATGGCCGACGGGCAGTCCGAGCCCATCGGGGGTGAGAAAGGAATGGGGGAAATGAAGGAAAGTGATGTTGTGCCACTAGAGGGGGCGGATAAAGGTGACCCAAGGAAAGAAGGGCATCAGGTGTATTATGGATGTGGGAGCAACACTTTTTTTGTGTCTGAGGATGAGGTAGTGGCCCAAAAGGGGGGGGGGGGGGGGTTGAACGTTATAGCAAATGTTTACCCACTGACTTATGTTGAGCAGGCTGGTGATGTGGGCGAGGTGCGTGGACTCGCGGGGGCAGGAGGCGATTTGGGCACTGAAGTGGTAAGTAGTTGTTATTGGGTTGGTTGTTTATATATAATTAGGTTCGTGGGCAAAGTCTTATTTTTGTTTGGAGACACAGGATTTTGGAGAACTGAATAGGCTGGTAGGTGTGATTACAAGCGCTGAGGGCGAGCAAGCAGCGAAGGTATGCTTTGTTCGTTATGTGTACAACATGTGCTGTACAGTTGTACAATTCTGAGCGCCGTACAAATTGAATAGGTTGAAAAGGGAGGAGACGGGGGCACGCGAGCTGGAGATCTTGTTATAGATGCAGGCTGCGGGAAAATGGTGGAGGAAACGGTGGTAATTTTTCGTTGGAAAAACAGTTCATATCTTGTCTTCTTTCTGTACATCTGTACATCAGTGGTTTCAGTACACGGTATAAAATTTATGGGGTACAGGTGGAAGAAGATGGAGTAAAGGAGACTGGTGGTGCGAAGGAGGCTGGTGATGCGAAGGTATTAGCAGGACATACAGAGAAGTTGTATTGTACAGTGTTTTCTTGATATGTACGAACAGAGGATATGTTTTTTGATTGGCGGAGGTTGTGCAATTGTGTAGGATGAAAAAACGATGGCTGATGAGGGGGAAACCGCTGATGCGGTTTCCACACGGGAGAAAGAAGTTATTGAGGTATGTACGGGCTAGGCTTTTGGTACATATGTACAACTTAGAAAGAGCATACTAAAAAGTGTGTGGATATGTGAAGGTGGCTGACGTAGGGGACGATACCAGTGACGAGGAAAGTGAAAGCGAGCATGAAGATGAATCTGTACAGGTATGTAGGGGTGTACACGATGTTGTTGAAGGGAGAACCACGGATTGTGTATGATTGTGCATTGTGTGTGAATTTATGCAGGCTGCACCGAGGGAGGATAACAAATTGGTAAATAAAGCAGGGGAAGACGGACATGTTGAGGTTTGTACAGAGTGGTGTTGGTTTGTACATTTGGACAAAAGCAGAGATGTGTACATGTGTACACGAAAATATAACCAATCTTACCAGTTGGTTGTTTTTATAGGTGGATGTTGTAGGTAACGAGACCATTGGAAGCGAGAAGGACAATGATGAAGATAAGGTGTTGGATGTTAGTGATTCATCACCGTGCAAAACGACAGAGAAACATAAGCCCGTAGAGAGGGAGGAGGAGTTAGTACCTGAGACAGAGGACAGTGACTACCAGTTTTTTGAAAGTGTTTTGATTGCAAGTCCAAAAGTGTACGTTTAGCAAAACTGTACAAAGGGTGAGATGTGTACAGAAGTTGTACTGATATATTTGTCTTGCAGGATGCATCTGAACGGAGGTAATTACGATCTGGAGAACCAGTTCTTTCTGGATTTGGCAACACCAGAGAAATGGGTTTCAACAAAGGTGATGGTTTTTGAAAATATTTGGTGTGTATTGTGTTAGAGAATCATGGCTAAATTTTTTTATTTGTTCAGCACATGGAAGCGTTGGTAGACTATGTCGGGAGCAGACATGAGGGTGAGCTGAGAGAGAGGCAGTGTCTCTTCTTGCCCCCATGGTTTGCAGCCCATTTGCAAGGGAAAACAAGGGCTTTCAATGTGGCTAAGTGTAATAAACGGAGAGTGTTGGGCGATGGAAGGCTGTCAGGCTTCTTAACTAAGGAGGGTAAGAAGTGGGGTGAGCATGTAGATACCCTGTACAGCCCAATGATATGGGGTGGAAACCATTGGGTCGGACTATGTATAAGTCTTGCAGATTGACGTGTGCTCGTACTGGATCCTAACCCGGGCCTACGGGAGATGTCAGAAGTGTGGGAGTTGATGGAGACAGTGGCGAAGATGCTGCCATATTTGGTGGAGAAAGTCTGTACCCCGGTTAAGGACAAGGCGTACAGTATGGATCCGTTTGCAGTTGAGCGGATGGGAGGTGCATACGAGAACAAGCGGAGTGGAGATTGTGGACCGGTCTCAATCAAGTTTATGGAGCTTCATGCGCTAGGTAATCCCCACCCGCGGATGGATGGGTTAACTGACAGGTTGGTGGATATTATGAGGAAACAATTTGCTATGGATCTGTACAAGGATTGGGTGGTCCCGCTGTACATGGGGTCTCACAATGAATGAACGTTTGTATGCTTGTATGTTTGGTTGCTTAGGATTTGTGTTTTCGGATTGTATTTTATGGACGGATGCGTGTACTGATAAGTATTGTTGTCTTTGTTTTTTTTTATAATATGGCATGGTTTGATAACTGGACAATGTTGATGTACTGTACATCTGAATATTGTACGGGGATATTGTATATTGTATTTTCGTACGAGAATGGGCATTGCCATGCCGTACAGATGTACGCCGTCGACCGATGTCCAGATGTACCAACACGATGGAGAGTACAAATGAGAAAGAACCCATGGTGATGGAGAGATAAGCAGATACAATTATGGGCATGGCGGAGTAGTTAGTAATATTCCCGCTGGCGTCCGGTTGAATATTGTATTTTGTTGTGGGAAGGTTACCAACTATGTTAATTTTCTGTACATCTGTACAAGTTTCCTGCTATCGTTGTTTGTACGAACGCAAGATGTTGAATATTGTATTTTTGTATGGGAATGGGCATTGCCATGCCGTATTTTTGTATTGGTGTCATGCAGGACCTGATTTGATAGAATAAAACCAAAATCAAAAAAACTGTCAATTACATAGGCACATTTTGCAAGCTAGATTGAACAAATGTACACCATGACATAATTTAGTTTTCCCTGGGGCAGATCATCAAACATACAGGGTGGGCAATATCAAACATGGGCCCAATACCAAAAAAGAACCAAAAAATATTTAAGGACACCCTGTTTTTAGAGGTGAATGCGTTATCCAAAAGAGAGTTCCTGTGGATAATGAATTCACCACAGTTAAATGGGGACTATGCAATTTGTACGGTTGTGGCCCGTACCACCGCAGCGGCCGCATTTGTTTGGGACAAGTTTTTTCTTCTTTGCAGCCTGCAGTACAAAAATAGAAAAGCTAAAGTGAGCAAGAATAGCAGTGGTGGAAGGACATTTTGAATTAAACAATTACCGGTATTTCGCCAGTTGATGCAATCCGCTTATCTTTTGGGCGGCCAGAAGGACGCCGGGTCTGTGGAGGATGGAGTGTGGAATTTGTGATGGAGTCAGGAATGGGATGATCGCCATCGGGCGCTTCAGGGGACACAACACCTGCATATGTGTCTGTCCATGACTGTGATTTGTAGCAATCACCAAAAAGTTGTACATATGGGAGCCCAATGTAGTCAGCAGCTAACAATGCGTGGCCACATGGTATCTTCAGCTTTTGGAAGACTTGGCAGGAGCACACCTTAGTTTCAAGAGACACAGTGTTCGAGTGCCCAAAAAGACCTCTAACTTGGTAGCTCCAATCTGTAACGTTCGCGATCTTGCTGCCTTTGGTAAGCCTGATATGTGTCTGCATAACCTTTTCAACCTCCGGCGTGACAAACCCCCTCCATTTAGCTGCCTTAGCCCGCCTAGCAGAAAACCATCGGGTCAACATGCGTTGTATAAACATAAACAACTCCGTGATGGGTGAAGCTCTGGATTTTGTCAAGGCGTTGTTGAGTTGCTCAGCGATGTTACTCGTTAATAGGTTATAACGATTACCAGGAAAATAAGTCCTGGACCATTTAGAAGTCCCGATGCCTTCGAGGTATTTTGCGCACGGATCACTTGCCTGCCGGAGTTTGGTGAACGCTGCGTCAAAATCTTTGCGCCGGTATGCAAAAGCCGCCTCGCAAACCATTTTAGCCAGTCCTTTGTTTTTGAATCGAGACACCACATTCCGCATTATGTGTACAATGCAGGCTCCGTGGTGCGACCGTGGGAAAACCGATCTCATGGCTTTGAGTATGGACGAGTGGCGGTCTGAAATTATACAGAGAGTATTGGAATCAGCAATTATTCGTTCAACCTTCGCCAAAAACCAGGTCCATGCATGCTCAGTCTCACCATCAACAACAGCAAACGCAAGCGGGAAAACTTGAAAGTTTGCGTCCTGGCCGCTGGCCGTAAGTAGCACGCCCTTGTATTTCCCTGATAAATGTGTCCCATCAACTATAAGGACAGGACGGAGGCGCCGGAACCCATGTATTGAAGCGCCGAAGGACAGGAAAGCATATAGGAAACGGGTATGTCCTTCAGTGTCAGCCTCTGTTTCAAGTGCAGTATGTGTCCCTGGGTTTGTAGCTTTGAGCCTCTCAAAGTAAGCTGCAAGATTAACATATGAATCCTCGGCATTACCCACAGTCTGGTCAATCGCCTGCTCTTTTGCCCTGTGACATTTCATGTATGAAGCGGAGAAGCGAAGGTCTTCTAGCACCATTTGCTGAAGTTGTAGTGCCTTAGGTCCATCAGAAGGTTCGCTGTACCGCGAGCGGTATACATGCGCAAGTACTTTAGATGTTGCTTTCTTTCTGTACAGGTTGCGAGTTTCGATTGTACAGTTGTGCACTAGGTGAGCCTTTCTGATGGTGTAGTAGCCGCAATTAGAAAGCTCTTTTGCAAGAATGCGCCACTTGCATCGAGTGTCATGGCAACTAAGAACAAAAGAATGACGTGTTGTCCTGGATTGCCTGAAATGAAACTGTTTCTTGATGGCGTAAATCGCTAGGCCAATCTGACAGTCCGCCTTATTTGCGTACAGTTTACCAACAAATGGTTCTTCGTCGGCCACGTTGAAATTTAAATGCGGGACGTCTTCCGCTTCGTATGAGAGGTCATCAAACAGTGGTGGGATGTCAAACTCCTCATCGTTGATGTCTGACAGTGGTCTGGATTCTCGTTGCTGAGGGCCAGTGGCGGGTTGGGCTTGCGGTGAGTGAGTGGACGACAAAGGAGGTGTACATCTGGACTTCGAAGGAGGGTGTACACTGGGGCCGGCCTTGTTGTGTACACCAGAATGAACAGCAGGCTCGGATGTCCGTGTGTACATCAGGTTCGGTTGTACATGTGGAAAACTGTTTCCATGTACGCCATGTCCCGTGGGCTCCTTCTTCCAGCTTGTGGGGAGTTCGCCAGAAACAAGAACAGTATGGTCGAAAGCATCTCCCGTTGTGCAGTGAATAACATGCGGAGCCGTTTTAGGGACATGGATTCCGGCCATTACCTCAGGTGCGTCCGAACCGCCTAAGTCATTGTCAATCAAAGGATCCCAAAAATCATGATCATACCCAACTGGTTGGACGTCTTCGTAACCAGGAGGAAGCGATGTTTCAGGCACATCTTCTTCTTCTTCGCTCTTCCAACTGTCTGGGATGTTCTCGGGTTCATCCTTAAACATCTCCTCTAACATCTCATCGCCGCAAGATACAGTTTCGTCGATTATGGAGAAACGGCTAATCTTGGATGGAGCGGTTTTGGGGCTGAAAGCCGGGTTGGTTGGTTGCAAGGAAATGTCATCCAGGAAATCCTCATCATCGAACAGGGAGAAGCCTGGGACCCTTGAAGCAGCGGTTGAAGCAGGGGAAGGACCAGATACAGGGTTACGCGAACTATTGAACATGGCTGAAAGGTTTTTAGGCTTCAGGATAGGCTGCTTAGGAGTTGTGAATTGGAAACGGTTCTCAGATACTTGGCTAGGCAGTGCAGGTTCTGGTTGAGTCTTGAAGGTTACACACAGGTTCATGCCCTTGTGTGCTTCAAAATGTCGATAAAAGAAAAGAACAGAGCCATCATGGGTTAGCATCACAGGTGGCGTGGTGATTCCGGTGACAAGTTCTTTCGTGTTAGGCGGCCAGTAGCTCAGAAACGCGGTGGGGAGAGGATCCGTGTTTGGGTAGAACTCTTGAACTACACTGTGTTTGAGTTCCAGCAGTGTCATCGCCGGTCTGAGAGGAACAATGCGGGACATTTGTAGCTTGTCGATGGAGAAAGTCCAGCTGCCGTCCTCGCGTGTCTTCCATTCGCCAGCAAGAACCATGCACTGGTCCGCCATGGGAGGTGCCTACAACAGATGAAAACAACTCTGTGAGTGAGTAGATTGACATTGACTCACTACGCTTGCAAAAAAAAAGCAACAAACCAAGGAATTAGTGGAAAACGGAGGTGACAGTATGTTGTGTTTGTTTCTGATACTCGGGATTTACAGGTGATGGCCAATTCCCCGAAATGTCGCCGGGGTGGAGGAAGAAAGAAGAAAAGTGGGGGTTTAATCTCATCCGTCGAGTAACCATGTGATCTAACGGTCTTCGTTGTATTTACCAAGTTGTCAAATCCAGATCTAGAAGCTTGCATCTGGACCGTTGATGCCAGAAGTAGATCAACGGCTATGATTACACCCCGCCTAAATTGTAACTAGCAACAATCTTCCTTTTTGTGAGTAACGAGTTGTTAGGGGTGCTTAGTTAATAAATGTGTCCAAGTAGCTAAATGTGTCTTGGGATGATAATAAGTATGAAGAATGTGTCTTATCTTGAAAATATTTCAAACTCAAAACAGATTCAATATAATATGATTTAGTGGAGTTTAAGTGTTTACCTTTCATTCTCTCTTGGGTTTGGAACTCTACGTTCACCATCACGCAGTGCTGCTCGCTGAATCGGAATTTTATCCCGTCGTCTACCACAGTTTCCGTTTCCGAAGAAGGTCTTCACCATCCTCCCACCGAAAACAGTTTGATTGATTTTCACTCACCAGAAATCACTTTCTCACTGTATGAATCGCTTCCAAAACTGATTTTAGGGTTTCTGTGTTTTCAAAGAGGAGACGTGATATTTTTTTAATTAGAATTAACGTTTCTAACAGAGTTTTAACGTTTGATTTTTTTAACCTAATTTTGCATAGAAAAATAATAGTTCAGGATTAAATCTGCTCAAGTTGTAGTTGGGTATTAAAAGTGTTAATTATAAATACGTGGGGAATTAATAACCCATTTTCCCCAGAACAGAGAGGCTAATAAGAAACAGAGCTTCAAAGCTTCTCAAACCCTAGTTGCACGCGGCTCCTCTCTTCTTTACTAGGTTTCACTGAGAAATTCACTTCACCTCGCTCGCTGCTTAATAATTTCGCCTGGCTTGGGAACCATTTCCTGAGCTGGTTTACAACTGGTTTCATCCAACTCAGGGATAGGTACCCTGGTTAAATCCTATATGGTCTTGATTTACAGTAAAAATTACCTGTCTGGTTCAGTATTGATTACAACTATTGCTTCCGTGAAAATTTCTGAGAATGTAATAGACGATAAAAACTTCTTAAGAGTAAATCCTCAAAATCAAAATCCTCTCAGATAACACAAGTCAAATGTGAAGACAAAAGTTCAGTGTTATAGTCCGGAAAATAGAAAAAAATGAGGCATTAAGCTCAAAACAGTAAAAAGCTACAAGAGACATCATGAGACAATTGAGGGTTGCAGTGATTTACTCGTCGTCTTCATCATCATCGTCGTCGCCAACAGCTGCACCATTCAATGCTTTAACTCTCTCGATCAACTTGTTCTTCCTTTCTTCATAGGTCAACTTCTTCAAGTTGTACCTGTTCATCAATCAAAACACACAATGAGACACGAACGAGCTAATAATAATGTTTAAGAAATAATGAAATGTTTGTTAATAATAACGTTTAAGAAATAATAAAATGTTTGTTAATAATACCTCTTGTGTTCCTTGGGAGCAGGTTTCTCAGTCTTCTTTGGGTTGGGGTCAGCGCGGATGGCTGCATGAACCTTCTTGTACAACTCCTCCATGTTCTCGGCATCGACTCCTTTCTTTACGTACTGACTGAAGTGAGTTTGAAACTTTTCTGGCTCATCTTCATCCAACATCTTCATATAGTTTGAGACATGGCCACCATAGATGTAGTTCCTGTGGATCTCAGCATCAAGTTGTTTGTTTTCTTTGTTGAAACCGGCAAATCTCTTGTCACTGTGCGGTATATCAAGACCTCCGTCCAATGCACCCTACATTAACCGTAAACAATCCAAAAGAATATTAAAGACTTGCCATGAAAACACTATACAAACATATAAGGACATTATTATACCTTGAGTGCACCGAAAACACGGTTTCCTGTTGTGGTCCTGATAAGTCCGACATCAAGAAGAGCACGGAAAGGTCTCCTTGACTCAGTTGGTTCCACAGAAAAGTCTTCTCCGGTGGCCTAATCATGAACTTAGGATATTTGAGATTCAACCAGAGATGAATACAAAAAATAAGAGATTTGAAAACATACCTCTACGTTGCCTTCATACTCTTCATCCATTTCCAACATCTTCAAAACGCGGCGAGCCAAAAGAAGGCCAGTACAGTATGCTAGTTTGAAAATAATAACAGTGTGTTAATAAACCATAAGAACAGAACCAACCAGAAAACTAAGCATATGATTGATTCAATACCTGCAGCATAGTTGGTAAGTCCAACAGTGAGCCCATAATGAGGTAGCTCATGTGCATAAGCAGAAGCCTTAACAATGTCACCAGCTATGCTTGCAGACACGATTTGTGCCACAATGTCTTTGTTGGTAAAACGGACAACAAANGCTTGCATCTGGACCGTTGATGCGAGAAGTAGATCAACGGCTATGATTACACCCCGCCTAAATTGTAACTAGCAACAATCTTCTTTTTTGTGAGTAACGAGTTGTTAGAGGTGCTTAGTTAATAAATGTGTCCAAGTAGCTAAATGTGTCTTGGGATGATAATAAGTATGAAGAATGTGTCTTATCTTGAAAATATTTCGAGAATTAACCCACACCACTCATCTATTTTTACAATAAATGGTTAAATTTTTTCTGACATGTGATAAGACTTACATATGTCCCCTTTCTCAGTCTTTGGATTTGCTTTTTTTTTGCTTTTCATATTAACGGTCCAGATTCATTTAAGTAAAATAAGTTATCTTCATCTCTCACATTGACCTTTTTTCTTCTTTTGATTATCTGTAAAAACGAACCTTAATCATCTTCTTCCTCCATCTACATCGTATTTCAGCTGCTAATAACCTGGTTTGTTCCCAAACCCCTCTTAAAAAAGCTACTTATCGTATAATTTAAGCAAACTTATAATCTAATTTTGCTTTTTGCTTCAATTGTGCCTTCAACCTCTCTTTCACAGTGTCCCAAGAGGTCTTCGTGGTGATCTCAGCCTCTCTCCGTGCCTCCGATTGACCGTAAAGGGAAGCCGCTGATGCATCCAAGATTAGATCACCAATGTTGAACCTTGAAATCAAGTTTTCTTAATTTTTATATTTGGTCCATGTAATTTTAATAATTTCCACCATTGCCTCCAAAAGTTTCATATTTCCAATAAGTCCACTTGAATTAACCCAAAATTTATAAATTTGCATTTTAGACCTTATCGAATGAAATGAACCAAAAATGTACCAAAACATCTAAATGCATCTTTTTAGCAACTATACTCAAAATTATTTAATATCATAACTTTAGCAATGTACAAATGAATCGGTGTACATGTGAATTTTCATATAATATTATACATGTGGACGTTAAAATATATATATATACATGTTGACAATATTTGACACACTGAGTACTTTAAAAATATCATTCCCACAACTAAATTATTATTGAACTATTAATGTCTCTTAAGATTATATACATTTATCAAATTTTGTTTTAAGAAAAACTGTAGTTTTAAACTCATACCCGATTACTCAATGATTAAGCTCTGTTTTTTCAATAACTCGTTCTATCTAGATTTACAAGTACATCTGTTTCATTTATTTCATAGTGTACATATGTACATCAACTTCAATGTGTACATGTGTACACTACACATGTTCTTTAGATACAAATAAACACCACAATTACATACAAGATCACAATTAAAAAAATTATAATAATTTGGAAGCACCAAATGCATTTGGTCATATTCTAATTCGTCTTGTACAAGTGATTTTTCCCAAACTATGTGTGCCTGTGAAATATTTTTCACATACCTCATCACATTGATTTGTTTTAATATGAGAGCATGCTTCAATGTAAAAAAAATGTTATTTGTGTACGATTTGGTGATGTAAACTTTCTGTTGTGTACATCTGGACATCAAAAATGAACTAACATATATGAAGAAGTTGAACACATATACATGCGGATCGGCGGTTGTGTACTAAAAATACCAAAAATACTTAACAAAATAGATAATTCAAATTGAAGATGATGTACACGATAATAGTTGTACGCATAATTTTGTGTGTTATTCATATCTAATTATTTTAGCTTTTAATTTTAATTTATTTTATTCATTTTATAATATATTTAACTATATTTATATATGTGTTCAATTGCATAAACAAGGTGTTGTAGCACATAATTAGTAATTTTATGTACACTTTGTGACGTGTACATGTACATAAAAATGAATCAATATATATGAAGAAGTTTGTGGGTTATTTTTGTGTATACTTTACCCTTAAAATAACATACACAAGAATGATTCATACATCATGGAAAGACAAAAACCTCCTATAAAATCATATTTATTTTACTCATTACTCAAATTCTTTTTGATGTCTTATAATTTTAACATCAAAAAGTTTGGATGCAAAAATAAAAGCAATCAAAAGGCCAACGACCATTTGTGCAATTATGGAAATGTACTGGAATGAACAATCAAGAATTTATGTGTTATTTTGTGTACACTTTATGACGTGTACACATATACATAAAAATGAACCAATATATGTGAAGAAGTTTATGGGTTATTTTGTTTACACTTTGCCATTAAAATAACATACACAAAAATGATTCATACCTCATGGAAAGACAAAAACCTCCTATAAAATCAGATTTATTTTACTTATTATTCATATTCTTTTTGATGTCTTATAAATTTGATAAGTTTTATACTTTTACTTTAGTTCATTTTGATTATTTAACTTACATATTAAATGTATCTTTTGCATTAGTATGCTCATTTGTATATAACATGGTGCAAATGCACGTTAGAAAGTTTGGGGTGAAATAAAAAGCTCAATTTTGTAGATTTGAAAGTTTGAAATCAAACATGAGAATAACAAAAAATGAATGGACCATATGAGCAAAAAGGTGAAAATTCACCATTATTGTTTTCGAGCTTTCATTTTCCGACAGAGAAAACAAGCCATAGCCACTCGAGACGGCTACGACGGTGGATCTGAGTGCAGCATAGTGATACAGAGGTGATTCTTTAACGAGGAATGAGGCAGTAACAATGAGTTCCTCATAGGTGGTCGTCGTAAGAGGCCGACGCAACTCGACGGTGAATTATTTTTACTGAATTTCTACAAACAATTAGTGTCACAAATTTTGAATTTACCAGATGATGCTAATTGATTATAAAAATCTGCACTTTAACTTGATCTTTAGAGAATTATAATTCAAAAACGGTTTTTAAAATTAATTGTCTGACAAAATAGAATAGAAAATAAGAAAAAAAAGAAGATGAAGATGAGAAAATAAAAGAAATGTGAATCCTACTAATTTGTATTCTAGTTACGATTTGGGTAAAAAAAAAAAAAGTTAAAAAGGTGTATTGATAGCACAAAGTGTCATATGGTGTAAATAAAACTCATAAACTGTCATGTAGTGTATATGATTCTTAGAATCAGTATCGGTACTAACTACTAAAGGAAAGCCATGAAAACATTTGCTTCCAACTTTTGGCCATTGATTTTATAAAATTTCTTGTAACTCAGTCGGATAATAACATATGAATATCAGGAGAGGTGAAGGGTTCGACGGTCCAAGTACATAGACGCTTTTTTAGTTAATTTTTCATCAAATCGATACATAAGTGATCCATCCGGCAAGTTTGTCGGAAAACACCAAAAAAATATGCACTGCCATCCTTGGAAGAGTGTAATTACGAAACCATGTGTGTCGCATGTTCTTTCTTTGAGACATTTTACCAAACACTTTCAAGGCACAAAATCGCACACATTTCTTCGCACTAGATTTCACTCCGACACCCACAACGTAAGCACGAAAGCATCATGTTTCAAAAGCCTCAGTACTACCCAACAAAACCAAATCCATCTCTACGTCGATACGCTTCTCCAATGGAACCAGGTCTTCCGCTTTCACTCTCTCTATTTCAACTGTGAGTAAAGTTTTTGTTTGTGAGCTTGAATTGGTTTTGCGAAATGTGCAGAAAATGAATCTTACGGCAACTAAAGAAGCTGATGAAGTCATGGAGAGGCATATTGAAGATTCTCTTGCGATATTGCCTCCTATAAAGACTTGTTACAACTTGCAGTCCAATGGTTTGTATAACCAAATCAGTTTAATTGATGTTGGAAGTGGTGCAGGCCTTCCTGGGTTGGTTCTAGCGATTGCTTGTCCAGGTGCTCTTTAAACTCATATATCATTATGTACTGTTTTTTTTCAGATTAATTGAAAAATCCAATTTCTTTGTATCCAGATTGGAGAGTTACTCTACTGGAGTCTATAAATAAGCGTTGTGTTTTCTTGGAGCACGTCGTTACTGTCACTGGGCTAACAAATGTTAAAATCGTAAGGGGCAGAGCAGAGGTATAGTTTTATCCCTCTTTTATGTTTGTGATGAGTTTCACTTGTTTAGTATCTATGGTAACTCAATTTAGATGCAGTTTCTGACATTTTGAAATAGCTCTATTTTGATTTTAAAACTAGATCAGTTTAGAAGTGGTTTGTTAGTGAAAGGTATTTGTTTGCTGCTCTCGGTGTATAAAGCTTCTGTTTGAAACTATGCATGATTGAGGGAAAAAGAAATACTTTTCTTGATTCTGTATTCTGTTATAAAAATCTCACTTATTAGCTGTGCCTCTGTTGGTATTACTCTTTTGTGAAACAATAGCTAGTAAGTTGGATTCTGAATTATATTGACCAACTTTTTGTTGTAGAGCAGAGTTGTGGGCACGATGTTATGTACAGAGAGAAGTTTGATGTGGCTATTGCAAGAGCTGTCGCGGAAATGAGAGTCTTAGGTACGTTTTTTCACAAGTTTTCAAGTAGAACAGTGCTAGAAACATAGCTGCTTATTAATTGGTCAAAGTGGTTTTGATTTGTTTGTTGTTTGCTATAACTTTTCAGCTGAATATTGTCTTCCTCTGGTTCGGATTGGTGGATTGTTTGTAGCTGCTAAGGGTCATGACCCTAAGGTAAAGACTTTTCATTACGTGTTTGCCGTTGTATATTGATTTCCCTTTAACCTAAATGTTTCATGAATAATTTATAAACAGGAGGAAGTTGAAAATGCAGAAAAGGCGGTTCGCATGTTGGGTGGTTCCATATTACAAATTAGTCCAGGTGTGTTTTCTTTTGGCCTCTTTATGCTCACAAGTCACAAGTTTATCCGAATACACCTAACATCTCTCTTTACAACATATCAAAGACTAGATACAGTTTTGAACTTTGGTGAATTTAATGCAAAAATGAAACCTACCACACAAGAGAAAACCTTTTTATCTTGCCAACGCTGATACATCTCTTGCGAAGAAAGTTTTGTATCATATGGCCAAAAATAATCGAACTTGTACTCTTAGTGTTAGCTTAATGTTTCCTGTTTAAATAGAAATTAATGTGAGGATGATAAGATTTGGGATGAATTAGTAGAAACAAAGACAGGGACTTAGCATTGTGATATGATTTTGGTAACTTTCAACAGAATTATGGATATATATTTTTGTATCTTTTAAAGATAATTCTTTTTTTTTTGTATATCTGCTTGTTTGGGATGATTTATTTGTGTGACAATATGTAGTGGATTCACATAGCCCATATGGACAACGAACAACTGTTGTATGTCGTAAAGATCATTCCACCCCACAAAAGTATCCACGTGAAGCAGGTACTCCTTCTAAATTACCCTTGTAAAAGATGTCTCACCACTTTCCTTTAACATTGATTTGTAAACAATCTGAAAAGCAATATTTATAAAACTTCCTTTGGAGTTCCAGTTATGTAGACATGGCCTCTGAATGAAAAATCATATTCGTTTCTAGAACTACTAGTATTGTTTCTTTTACATTATTTCCATATACAATGATGTCATTTGTTCGAGAAGCCTAATTGATGGAGAAACTGAGAATTCACTCCATATTTCCTGTTACAACAAAGGTGACCAAGCATTACCAGAAAAAATAGTTTGTCACATGCTCATAGGGACCATGACCTATAATACTCCCTCTGTTCAATTTAGTTATTGTTGTAGAGAAAAAAATTCGTTTCAAAATAAATGTCGTTTTAAAGTTTCAATGCAAAAAATTGTTAATAAGATTTTCCACTTTATTTTTCGGTTGAAATATGATTAAGTGTATATGTAATTGTTTTTTTGTTTTGGAAATATACAAAATCATATGTTTTCTTAATATGTATGCATAACCCTAGAACGACAATTAAAATGAAACGGAAGGAGTATAACATAACATTACTTAACTACCGAACTTGTTCTGAATTTGAGGCGTTGGAACTTGTTAGTGCTAAGTCCAAATCAAAAGCCAGCAAATTAATTCACATATCTTTGTGACTGCTCTGCTTGTAAATGTGATGCAACTGGAAGTAAAAGGGTATATTTACCTATTATAATAAGAGAAACAGTAATATTGAAAATGACATTGGGCAATATGACTTGTATACCTAACTAATCCATGCCTAGTTTTATTTAATCACGTCACAATTTGGAGAATATTTAAAGAACCCACAATGTTGAACCAAATGAGAATAGGATGCATATTGTATGACATCAGATCCCCACTATGTAGACATGTGCTTTTGTTGCTTCTTTGTATTCGTTTCCTTGCTCGTAATTATTTACTTGTTGTTCAGTAAACCTTTTTGTCCTTTTAGTGGATAGGATTGGGTATTGAAGTTAGGTATCCGACATAAACTCCAATTCCGTTACATAAACGAACTTTAATTATTGATTAAACCAATACATTATCACAAAGAACACAAGTGCTCATAAAAGAGAACACAATATATTTGATCATGGGCATTCCTTGCTGACAAATCCGCACTACATTTATCGATTACACAAAAAAAAATTAAATAGACATGTAAACAATTTTGGTTATCCGAATGGTTTTATGATGTTTTGTTTTGTACTGTTGAGTCGTTGACATGGAAAAACCATCTAAGGGCTTCTATATGTGTGATGTTATGACCTAGTCTCCTTCCTCTTGCATCTCTATGATATTTATCTACAAATATTTTTGATTTTGATATTCTAAATTAAGCTTTTACTTTCCTTTTATTTCCCAGCACAAAATCAGAATTATTTATGAAATATTTACCTTTGTATCTAAGTTGTTATTTGAGAAATCCCCTTAGATAATCTTTTTAGTTTCTTTTTTACAAAAAATAGTTTTTAAAGAAGAAAATGACCAAAATAAGTTTTTTTGAAGCTAAAAAATGCATTTATATGCATTTATACTTCTAGAGTTAACTAATTTAAACTTAGGGTTTAGAGTAAAGGGGTGAGTTTGAAGATAAAGTTTCAAATTTCAAAAAAAAAAAAATTAATTTTTTTTTAAAAAAAGCTATTTTTTAGTCATTTTATTTTCGAGGACTATTTTTTTTTATGACAAAAACTTAAAAAAGCTATTTAAGAGAATTGTGCTTGTTACTTTAATAAGGATCTATAGAGCAAAATCTATCTTCGTTTTAAATCTACTTACAATATTGTGTACATGATGCAATTGGAGCTACTAGAGATATTTATATGTAAACCCAACTTTTGTGGAAAGCAAATGCCATGAAGTTATGCCTTTTCCCTTAATTAGTGTCGATATAAACAATACCGAATAGACAAGCTACTTGTCCCCTTTTTTGCATATTTTATATGCTATTGCACCAATATAATAAATTTCTTTAACAAAGAGTTTATACCTACTTGGTTCGACTAGATTCTGTTGAGACCAAATCGTCAGGAATTGAATTGTTAAAATATGTAATAGAAACAGGGGACTCGCAGTCAACCCGAGTTTATGTAATAAAGCTCTCTTCTTTTATTCAATTTAACATACATACTCATCTCACACATTCCACACTCATTCATCTATAATCCCAAAACATAAACTCATAAAGAAAACGGATCCACATATATCAACAGAGGAAACAAATTACTAACAAAAGCGAAATATTTTTGTATCCCTTCCAACTTAATTTATTTTAAAAACTCTTTATAAGGTTGGTACCAAAATCTGCCAAACCTTAACTTGAGAGTCAAGTCCTCCACTGAAAATGTGATAAGAAGTCTCAGATTGTGAACCGGAATCACGAATGGCTCCGGTTAAGCATTTAACTGGTCCTCTATGGCCCTCCAACACAGCCAAGCACGAATAATCCACCAAAGAACATTTCCACAGCCTCACTGTCTTATCTGCAGAGCCACTACAGACAATATCTGAAACAACCGCGAGGCAAAGAACAGACTCTGTGTGACCTCTTAGCACTCCAGCAACAGCAATGTTTCCACCTTCCTCGTTTCTTTCCCACACCAATATTGACCCGTCAGATCCACCCGAATACAAAAGACTGTAACTGCTTAATGCCAACGCGTTAATACCCGAATCATGCTCTGACAATGTTGCAACTAAATAATGTTTCTTCCTTTTCTTTTTCTCCTCCTCGTCGAGGTTCTTCCTCCACACTTTAATTTTCCGGTCGGAAGACCCTGTGTATATATCTCCATTCTCGGACACTTCAACAGCATTGATTGCATCTTCGTGGGCGTTTGTAATGGACTCTAGGCATTTAAAATCGGTGGTTCGCCAGATCTTGAGCGTCCGGTCCCATGAGACGGAGTAAAGTAGTGTTCCATCTCTTGACAAGGCTAAACCGGAAACCGCGTCTACATGGTGAACCCACGAAGCTTTCTTGTGCCTCCTTATTTGGATTTGGTTGTTAGGCATCAAACACTTTGCCAAACGGTCACTCATCGTTGGCATCGTTGCTAAATGCATATACTTTTTATTACTAGCTTCTGCTTCTTCTTCAACGACGTCGTTTATCTTCCAGACACGTATCTTCTGATCTTGATGTGCTGTGAAGAGTTTGTCAGACAAGATTACCAAAGACTTCACTGCTCCTCCGTCTCCTCTTTCTCCTGTTATTACATCGCTGTTGCTTGGCGCTTCGGCTAATGTTTCCAACGTGCTTGCATTCCATAATCTTACAACTCCGTCGTTGGAGCCTGTGTAAAGTCTCTTTCCTGCAAGGGTTAGAGATGAAATGTAAGAGGATGTGTGACCAACAAGAGTGGCGATACATTGATGAAGTGCTTTCGAAATAGATATTTGATGATCTTCATGAGACCAATCTCCTTCTTCTCCAGTTTCGTGGCATCGTATCATTGTTTCTTATGAAGGGATTTTTGAATTGATTTATTAAACAACTTACCAAAGTTTGTAGGGTTTTTATAAAGAGGAAAAAAAAAAAGATTGGTGCATAGAAAGGATGCACTTTGGGGGGGAAGTAGTCGTGGAAACAACAATTGGCTCCAAGACTTGGACTATTCTTAATACTTATCAATTTAGACCCTTTACAATTGTGAACAAATCAGACCGAAAACGAAAAGAATAACGTGACGGGAGGATGAGTAGGATGCAATATATATATTTTAAATGTTCTCTATATTTGCACAATCTTGTTTGGTCGATTTCTTTGTCACAAAAGTGGAGAAAAAGTTAAAGTATGACCATGTAGTATTATTTTACTAGCTAGAGTTGGGATGTGTTCAAAGCGTTGTGACTTGTGTGTGACAACATGCTATTCTAAGAAAGTAGACCGCGCGGATGATTATTTTTATATAGACAAAAATTTGTTTTATATAATTTTAAAACCATATTACTATTATTCAATATAACATTTTTAACTACAACAATTTATATTGTTTGTATATAGTAATTTAATATAGTATTTTAAACTGTCAGTGATATCTATTTTTTAAAACATGAATACTAATTAAAACATTAACCTTTCATAATATGTATGAGAAATGCCATTCAATTTAACATTAATTTAGATATTTCACTTAAACCTTCCAATACATTTGATCAGGGCCGTCTTGTATTATTTTTGGGCCATGTTTAAAAAATATTAAAGATATATTTAATAATATAATAAAATAATTTTAAAAGTTCATATATTTATTTTATATATATTTAAAATCTCTTTTGAAAATATGAACTCTAAATTTATTAGGATATCTAAAAATTTAAAGTTTTATATCAAAATTTATATATTTATGTTTAAAAAATTTAATTTTTAATATATTTTGATTCGGGTCATGTTCGACTGCTCCACCTGCACATGCTGTTAGACGGCCCTGCATTTGATAAATCAACAGACTAAAAATAAACATTTTCACATGAAATATTTTTTAATAATCAATAATCTGTCATTTATGTTAATGAAATAAATTGGTTTAATACTTATTTGGACTTTCAAAACTGCACAAGATAGAAATGGTACAAAAACAATCACATTAATGAATAATATATGAATTTGGTTTATATAAAAACAAAAATGATTATATTTCTGTTAACTAAGTAGTTATACATTCTTATTATTGAAATATAAAATTAAACTGACCACTATATTTAATAATACAAACTAGTTTCACTTTCAGTGTTGTATATGTTTATATATTTGCACAATCTTGTTTGGTCAATTTCTTTGTCACAAAAGTGGAGAAAAGTTAAAGTATGATCATGTAGTATTATTTTACCAGCTAGAGTTGTGATGTGTTCCAAGCGTTGTGAATTGTGTGACACATGCTATTTTTTAGACTTCAATATGTATATGATTTTACAATAGACGTGTCTTCTATAAATCATGTAAAGATAAAAAACATTATTTTGAAATTATTAAATAATTAATAATAATACTAATAATAATAATATATTAATGGAGATTTAGTTCATATTCTTAAAAAAATATCTTTCAGTAAATATTATGTATAGAATTGAAATTATGATTACTAATATCAGTATCATCGTAAAATATATTTAATGGATTGTTGGGTTATTTATGTAAAATGATATATGTTAGATGTTCAAAGTTTATAATAAATTATACTATTAATACTAATGATGAAGTTAAAGTAATATTTCAGCCATTTCGTAATAAGTATTGTGTAAGGTTTTTTAATACAAATTTAGAAAATTGTTAACTTTCTATTTTATCACTGTTTAAAATAATTTTTTATTTGATTTTATTAATTAATAAAATTAAAATAAAATAAAAATTGAAAATTTATTTAATTATTTATATTGAAAATATAAAACAATATTTATAATGGAACAAAATTGAAAGGATAAAACTACACTTAACAGAAAGAACATTACAAAAATTGTTGATTGTTATTTATAAGTAATTATTGAACTCTTCAAAATTTGAAATGCATATAAAACAGCAAGTAAAGTTGGGAAAATTGCCAAAACCAACCTAAAACTTGAATTCAAATGCAAAAGTGTACCCAAACATCAATCAAATGCAAAAGTAACCTAAAAGTGTAGTGAAATTACAACAGCCCCCTTATGACCAAAAAAAACTATATGCGTTTTTACCTTTATAGCTTATTTAAGTCTTCCGTCTTTTTAAGTCTTCTGTGATTTTGTAAGTCTTCTAAGAAGACTTACATGTAAGTCTTCTCGTTTAGTAAATCCTAAAAATAATTTATAAATTATATAAAAAATATTTTTATGGGGGAAAAATCTAAATCATGTAATAATAAACATTTTTAAATGATATAAATTAAAATCTAGTAAAATTGAATTGTTCTCAACATAGATGAGTGAATGTATCATCTTATGATATTCTTTGGTCTAGGGTTTGGAAACATATGTCATAGTATTGTATGTATCCTTAGGGTTAGATTTTGGAAGCCTAACCATTTTTTTTGAAAAATCATTTTTTACATATATTTGTTTAGTTTTGTGTATATTAAATAGTTTTGAAGTTGATTTTAAGTTTAGTGAAATGTTTATTGATATTTAGTTTGTTATTTAGTTTAAGGTATTAGAAGACTTAAGTCTACTAAAAGATATTACGCCAGAAGACTTACATGTAAGTCTTTTGGGCGAATAGTAAATTCAAGGGGTAGAAGACTTTCAGAGAAGTCTTCTGAGACTTCCCTGAAAGTCTTCTGTCTTCTCAGAAGACTTTTCTGAAAGTCTTCTGTCTTCTCAGAAGACTTTTCTGAAAGTCTTCTGTCTTCTCAGAAGACTTACCTGAAAGTTTTCTCAGAAGACTTACCTGAAAGTCTTCTGAGAAGACTTTCAGGTAAGTCTTCTGAATCGAAAATATTTAACCTAATTACAATTTTTGTCTCCCCCTATATAAAGAAAGTTTACACATTTTCTTTCTTTCTCTCAAATTGCTGCAAGAAAATGTAATGTTTCTCACTCTAAAACTCTCAAACCTCTCTCTAATCTCTTTTATATAGTTCTCATCTTTTACTCTTTGGATTTACAAGTTTTCAGATCTGGAAGACTTTATGATTGTCTTCTAACGAAATCTTCTCCCATGTCTCCTCTTTCATAACATATTTGAGTGTTAGTAAGTTTTCATGTTTGATTTACATCATTTGTAACTTCTTATTGCTTAAAGTTCTTACATTTTTCCCAAACTAAAACTCTCTAACCTCTTTCTAATATTTTTGAACTTGAAAAACAACAAACTTTATATAAATTTCTTATTTTTATCTCATGTCTTCTCACTAATTTATCATGTTTTGCAGATTTTTTGGTTCTCATCTTCTACTTCTTTAAAGGTATATATATATATGATGGATATATATTTTTGTATATTCTATAAAGGTAGATATATCTCATATTCTACTCTTTTTCTTTATTTTGAGGATATTTGAATATTTTTGGATATGCATGTTTTTCAGATCTGAGTCAGATTTTAGAAGACTTTTGAGAAGACTTTTGAGAAGACTTTGTTCTCTGTGGGAAAACTTCCAGAAAGTCTTCCAGTGCATTATATGTTAGAAGAATTTGTGAGAAGACTTTCTGAAAGTCTTCTAACATAATGTACAAGAAGACTTTCTGAAAGTCTTCTAACATAATGTGCATGTGTAATAATTTTGTTTATGATTTATTTTATGATTTGTATGTGTAATCTTTTATTTGTGGATTGTTTTATAAATTTGAAGAGATGTCAATGAATTTTTTTTGGTAAATATGTTCATGTCTACAACATTATCTTGCAAAAAAAAAAAGATAAATATGTTTAACGATTTTTTTTGGTAAATATGTTCATGTCCACAACATAATGTCTACAACATTATCTAACACTTATAACATAACACAACAACACAAAAATTTAGTTAAATTTACTAAAATTAAAAGAAAAAGAATTTTAAGAAAACTTAATCAAATTCACAAAATATAAACTTTCACTTGAAGTTTTCTGAGAATTTTCGGAAGAATTTTTAAAAATATTTTAAAATTTTTCTATAAGTTTTTGGAAAGTCTTCTAGAATATAATGTAATAGAAGATTTTATGGAAGTCTTCTAGCATATAATGTACTAGAAGACTTTCATGTAAGTCGTCCTGAGAAGACTTCCACGGAAGTCTTCCGGAAAGGTCATTTTTGCAATTATAAATTTAGAGAGGAAGACTTCCAGAGAAGACTTCCATGTAAGTCTTCTCGAGAAAAATGAGAAGACTTCCATGTAAGTCTTCTCGAAAAATATGTTAGTTTTGCAATTGACCAAATTGTGTCAGAAATTTGACTTTCTGTGGAAGACTTCCAGGAAGTCTTCTAAACAGAAGACCAAAATCACAAAAAAAAACTAGAAGACTTACAGAGAAGACTTCCTAGAAGACTTTCCTGTAAGTCTTCTCGGTGGAGAAGACTTTCAATTTAGTCTTCTCCACGAACCAGATCTGAAAAAATAAAAATTCTTCTTAAATTTGGTGAGATTCATGTTTAACTTCTCCAAGTACATATCATTTCTTATTGAAAGTTACATACTTGTTCTTGACCAAGAATCATGAATTTTAGTAACATTAATAAGTTTATAAATTTTAAAATCAAAAAGTTGGGATTTTGGGAAGTAATAAGAGAGAAAGTGAAAGGAAAATAATTTGTGTGTGTAAGAAATAAGAATATAAAGATGTAGATGTTGATTTTAGAAGCATTAAAAGCTTCAAATTAGTTGTTCATGGTGGTTGGTGTATTGAAGCCAATGACAATATTGTAAATACTTGATGAAGATGAGGATGATATGGTAATACAATCATTTTCAAAAAAAAAAAGTAATGGCATTTTCGTGAATTATCCGAACTTCTAGGGTGAAAAGGGAAAGTGGAAATTTCAAAAAAATCATGGGTTGGTTTTGCAATTGAGTTCAAGTTTTGAGTCATTTTTGAAAAAAGCCCAGTAAAGTTTGTAATGTAAAGTGATTATCACCTTGCAATAATTTTTTTTGGATGTAAGAGCTGACTGTTAAATGCTGTATTTTAAAGTTTTTTTATGTATAATTAATTTTTTTTAAAGTTTTACTGTAATTTTAAATTTTATTTTGCTGTAAGATTTTAACTGTAGTGAGATTCATATGACCCGGTTTAAACATACCTTTTTCTCTCTGTTCCATGACATCGAGAATCTTATGAAATTTTTATATGATCTTTTGCGAATGTCCAATCATTCTTATGGTATTTCACTGGATAATATAAAATCACAAATCTATACTGAATTTTCGCAACAGAGATCTCACGTTAAAATTTAGAATGATTAATATCAATATTATCCTTAATAAATAAAATAAATATATACATCAGCCAATTTTTTTTATTAGATAAGTAATTAAAATTAATAGTGGTAAGAATTATCCAAAATCTTAAAATTATATATGTAAAAAAAGATAATTCTTATAAATATTATATTGTTACCCGAATTTTTTAAATAAAAGTTCAAAAATAAAAAAATAATTAACTATATATCAGTCAAATTTTTTTTTTTAATTTAATATAATTGAAAAGAAAATATTAAATAATTTTTAAAATTTACTATTAATAATGAATAAAGTCAAAGATTTTTTTTTTTTTTAAATTATAACATGTAAGATTTTTAAATAAAAACATAACTAATAATTTATCATTATAATATTTAATTACTAATACATTAATTAGTAAGTAATTATAAAATATATTTGTCCGCATGCGCGGGCGAAACACTTAGTGTGCATAAATATTACCACAAATTCTTAGGCGTGTGTTATTTATTGTTCTGTCAGGATATAAATATCTTAAACAATTAATTATTAAATTAACTATAATCTTAATATACACAATAATACTCTTGTCAAGAGAGATCATGTGTAGTACTTAAAGATTGAATCTACATTGAGCAAAGACATACAATATATTTCTTATTTCTAAAGACTAAGTTAGTAAATATATATATTGGTGGTGAACAATCAATTTAAGGAAATATTCCTTGTCAAGAAGTAGGATGCAATATAGAAATATGTTACTATTGCAAATATGAAAATATGCTATTAATTAACTAGATGTAAATATGAATGTAAATATGCTAGATCTAGGGTTTCAAGCTAGATGAATTATAGGGGATAAAAAGCATGGAAATGTAAATATACTAGAACTCAAATGTCAACTATTCTGACATTTCCTACTCCAACTCTCGTATGCAAGCAAAAAGAAAGACCATCGATCGACGGCTAAGGCATGCTGTCGATCGACGGTGAAATCAGAAGGAAGTGTGGGCGAGATTTGATAAGTCCACTAGACTTATTAGACCAGCTCTCGCATGCGCCTAACAGCCTAATTCAACAGAATCTATTCTGGTGCAGAACCTACTCTCGTAGTTGTCCATGTCTTATCATCGAAATCCTAATTAGCTACTCTATAATACAAGCATTAAGCACAACTCAATTGATGGATATTAACTTGACCTAGCAATCCTATTTTTGGGCTAATCCATATTGCTATCATCTAATCCTAAATCTAATTGATAACTACTCAAACATGATCTTTGTCACAGAAATTATAGATGAAATATAAAATAGATAAAAACCAAAGGAGTTCCAAGAAGACTTTGAAAGAGTCTCTCCTTTCTCTCCTAACCCTAATACAAAATGAATAGAAGTAAAATGATGTCTAAAAACTTGTGTTCTCTTCAACTCCCCTGTCTCTCTATTTTTTTAAAGACATAAATACAAAACTCTAAATTTAAGTCAAAACTCATCCAGGGAATTTTCGTCATTATGACTTGGATTTTGATCATCGATCGATGGCATGTGTGCTGCATCGATCGATCTTGAGCTTTAATCATCAGTCGACGCCACATGTATTCCATCGATCGATGGCTTTGTCGTCTCCCTAGATGATCAACTATGGATTCTTCTCCGCTAGATGCTCCAAAAGCTCTAAGTATCTCATATATATCCAAAATGTTCTTGGATTTGTAAATACTCTAAAACATAGCCTAAACACACATAATATACTCTAAATAGAGCCTTTAACTGATAATAAATAGCCTATATCAACTCCCCCAGACTTAACTCTTTGCTTGTCCTCAAGGAAACAAATATGTGAAAGATGTTTTGAAAAATGGAGACTCACATAATATCTAAGTATAACTATCACTCTACTTTATTGCAACCACATTCTATCAAGTCAAGCACATAAAAGCTTTATGTACCCTATCCTAGTATAACAACCAAATCCATTCTACCAACAACTTAGCAAATACTTGCTTGACTTGCCCTTGTACTGATCTCATTTCTTTGCATAAAATAAAAGTGCATGTCTTACCTTGGGAGAATCGATCAAAGGACATATGGATTCTTACCTCTGCAAGTATCTGAACAACTAGGTACAAAGTCTTCTCTGATTCTTTTCTTCTCTCTTTTCTCTCTTCTCTGAATCTTTTTAGATCTCAAACTTATGGACAATGATGCCATCTTCTTCTTCTTCTTCTCGTTGGTAATTTACTATCCCTCGCTTCCAACAATGTGTGATCATTCCTCTGAATTATAATAATGAGATCATTGGTAATGTATCTACCCCTCTGCATCTCGGGAAATCATCTCAATCCTTTAAGCTTTTAAGTAGATGCTGAAGAGAGAGAGAGAAGAGAACCAAAGGTACAATGACTTGTACCTACAGACTTGCAGAAGGAATCCAATCTAGTGTATACCAAGCCCAAAAGCAAGCTAATAATGTTAGGATTAGTGTTGGAAATCAGCTTCGGTTCCTTCAAACTTTATAAGCAAGTGTGGTATAGTGGCAGGATGATCCACTTTAGTATCCCTAATAATCTCTGCAAACAACCTTTTAAGAATAGTGCTAAAGTGTGGTTAGTCAATAATAAATCTTGATTATAATCCCCTTTTGACTCAATAAAACTTTTTGAAAAACTTATATATATAACAAATAAAACTCAAAACAAATCAAAAAGCGTTAGCGAACCTCCTCCAGACAAATTACATTGTCCCCAGTGTAATCCGCCCCGGATTGGTTAGTAAAGATTAAATCATAAGTAAATAGCTTAAGAGAGAAACTCGATACCAGACTCTGTAGAAGAGTGTCGATTGATGTGAGGTATGTTGTGTCGATCGATGGTCGCGATCCATTGTCGACTGATGTGTATGCTTCTCACTCGGTCGGCGATACACCTGTAGGTTTTCACTTTTTTTTTTGTAAGTATAAAACTCAAAATAGAAAACAATATTAGTAAACTTCCCGAGACTTAAATAACACTGTAACCAGTGCAATGTTATTCAGTCCGACATTGGTCAAGAAAATAAACCATAAGGACACAATTTAATAAAGAAAAACAATATACCTGCTGGCTGATGGTGACCGTCGATCGATACAGTTAAGTGGCAATTCATCGATGCTAAGGTTACTCCGTCGATCGATGCTGGCCAGCCATTGATCGATGTTCTGTGCAGAATCATGTTCTTTTTTTTTTCTTTGAAAAACTGTAATAATATAATAAAATTCAAAATTAGACTAATATAATAAAAAACTAATTAAAACTTACTAAACAGTAGATTGTCTCTCACTCAGCGCTTGATTATAGTCTTAAGCTCGACGTTTGAACTTTCTGACTAGTATGGAGGTGGATCACCACTTGGAAAACAAGTGACTAGATCTTCTCTGCTCATCTGAAACCATGTACCAATAAAGCTCTTCATTGCTTCATCACTTCTGGTTTTCTCATTCTTTGTAACCTCTCTAGCAACCTTCATTGAATGCATTCTTTTTTGTAGGTTTTCAATACTGCGTTGTAGCATTCTAAGTCTTGCAGCTTTAGTCTTTGATAAATCTTCTAACTGTTGAGAAATATCTTCCTTCATTAGGCTTTAAGAAAAATCAATCTCATCAAACCTATCTTCCAATTGCGTTTTTGCTGTGGTCTTTTGTCTGTTAGCTTCAGTGTCGATCGATCGTCGTAGGGTGCCGTCGATCGATGCTCGTTCTTCTGGCCTAAACGCATGCTGTCTTCGTATAGTATCCAAATCTTGATTCATCTCATCCATGCGTTTAGTCAAACCGGTAAGGAACTTGGCTATAGGATAATAAACCTCATCAGGCCTCGTGTATAACTCATCCAGTGACCTCTCTTGAGCTTTGTAGATTTCATGCACAATATCATCAATCTCTGCTCTGCTGTATGTCCTTTGATTCTCGATAGACATACTGATCCTTGATGCATGTTCTTGTAAACATATGTAGCTCTGCTCAAACATAGTAGCTCTCTCTAGAACTGTTATGATGTCTTCAACTTGCATATTCACTACTCTTCCATCTGTAGCTCGTGCATTACCATTCTCATCTCTGTAGATGCCATACTCATTTCTTTTCCCAATGGAAAATTCTTCTGCCCTTAGCATCATATGCTCTCATATGCTCTCGATACAACCGTCGATCGATGCTGGGTGGAATCCGTCGATCGATGTTGATCTCTCCATATTATAAGAAGTTGAAGTACGAAATTTGTGAAACTTCAGAAAGGTGCTGTCGATCGATGCACGCTGTCTGCTGTCGATCGATGCACGCTGTCTGCTGTCGATCGATCTAAGATGTGGAGACGTGTATGGAATATTATGGAACATCTCGTTCTTTTGCTTCTCAATGTCGATCGTTGCTGAATATTGTGCGTCGATCGATGTGCGTTTATCCACTTTTGCCCAGCTGGCGTCATCCGATACTAGGTCGTGGTATTCAATCAGCTCTCCTTCTCCATCAATCGTTGGTGTATGGTGGTTGTTGATCGATGCTTGATTACCAAGATGTTGTCCAAATAGATTTCCAGCTCCATTGGCCATTGCAAGCATTCTGCCATCATCTGAATCAAGTTTCGACTCTGCTTCTTGGTCAATATCGATCAATGACGAATGGTTACCGTTGATCGATGTCGATTTCCCGAGTTGATGGGAAACTTGGAAAATACTAGCCTATTCCATTGCAATACCACAATACTCGATTAGCTCATCTTCTCTGTAATCTTTTTCATACTCGAAGTATGTTGGGGTGTAATTGCCATATGCGTGGCAGGTGTTGATCGGTTCTGGGATTAGGCCGTCGATCGATAACGAAGGATGGGTATCGACCGATTGCTGAACAACAAACGCGTCGATCGATTCAATGGGTTGTGTGTTGATCGATGCTCCATCTTCAGGCGCCTCGTTGAACTCATAATTACAGAAGCATGTGGCCACAAGTTCTGCATCATTAGACAACTTTGTGAGGACACGTTTATTCTTATAAATTTCATAATTAACATTAGGATCAATCAAGGAAAGGCACAACCTGTTAGTCTTCATGTCGCAGATAGCTCACACGGTAGCCATGAATGCTCTTCCAAGTAGTAGTGAAGAGTTCCAATTGATCTGGATATCCATCACATGGAAGTCTATAGGGACTAGGACACTCTGAATCTGCAGTAGGACATCTCTACGAATACCCCCTGAATCTACTCTGGAGCAATCCACAAAAATGAACCAATCACTGGAAGGCTTCACTCTCAGGTTTAACTTTTCCGCCATTGCTCTGGGTATGATGCTCACTGATAATCTGGTGTCGCAGAGGGAATTAGGAAACTTGTGACCATTGAACAAGCATGGAATCACAAACTTTCCAGGATCACTTTTCTTTTTCAGAATGATTCTCTGCTCTGGAGTTGTCATATTCTGGAAACCATCAATCAATTCTACAGTCTCTGCGTCAATCGATGGTTGAGGGTTTTCCTGATTCTGCTAACTTCATGGGTACCGTGAATCGATGCGCCTTGATCTGCATCGATCGATGCCTGTGCGACCTGTCGAACGAACTCGGATTTTCCACACGGGAATCCCCCTATTGCAGCCTTTCTCTCTTGACTTCTACCCAAAAATCATCATCAGTCAATGCATTGACGTGGTGACTCTGTTCAGCCTATATTTTCTCCTTGATCAGGCTCTCATGTCTCCTAATAATTTCAGTTGTCTGCATCACCTGATTCTCCAGCTTCTTTACATGGGTGTTGAGATTTTCGAACTTGGTGTTGAGGTTGAGGTATATACCATCTATCTTTCCATTGAAATCCACAGTCATCTTCTGCTGTCCTTCTAAAACTCTGTCAACCATTGCTTCAATCTTGCTTCCTTGAGATTCTAGAGGAGGGTTTTGGTAGTAGGAAGACTCATAAGCTCTATTGTTGTTGAAGGGCCTCCGCTGTGAACTCTGATTCAAATTACTTCTTTGACCATTCTCATAGGAGTTCATGTTGAAACCTTGATTTTCTTGTCTCTGGAAACCATTTCCATCAACGTAGTTCACATACTCTTCAATCTAATCATCTACAGACTCCATTGCTTCCACTTTTTCAAAAAGTGACATGCTTTTTGAGAAACTTCTAAACTAAACACTATCCAGTTTTGCATTGACTTCTTCAATCTGTTCCTTGCTCATTGCTGGAGTTGATTTATTTCTCTCAAAATCTGTGTTCTTGGTGCTGCTGCTGGATGCAAGATTCTCAATCAACCTTGTAGCTTCTTCAGGATTCGTGGTGCTGAAATTTCCTTCACTGGTTGTGTCCAAAACCATCTGCTACTATAATCCAATACCTCTAAAGAAAGTGCAGAGAAGTTACACTTTGTTGAACCCATGATGTGGACAATCTCTCTAGCATTACTAAAATTTGATCCAGGAGTTTTTGAAAGATTCATAAGGATCTTGTGAAATGGTAGCAATCTTGCTCCTCATGTCTTCTGCTCTTGCGTCATCAAAGAAGTTGCGCAAGAAAGCATTCTTGATGTCGGTCCAGGATGTCAGGGATCCTGGTGGTAACTGTTTGAGCCAATATGAAGCTTCACCAGCAAATGAGTACTTGAAGAAATTACAAAAAGATAATCCTCAGGGACTCTATTATCTTTAATGGCAATCATTAGATCTTCAAATCGCTCCAGATGATCCATATGGTGCTTATGTCGCAGTCCATGGTAGGGTGTATGTGGTACAAGTTTGAAAAAGGCGGGCTTGATTTCAAAATCGTGTCTCTAAAAAGTTGGAGGACGAATGACGGATCTGTTGGCGTAGTACTGGTCTGGACGACTGTAGTCAGCCAATGTTCTCTGAGCAGCTTGGGCATTAGCTTCAGGTTGAGCTTCTGCAGCGTCTGATTCTGCGTCTGCATCAGGGATTATGGTCCCCTGATTGTCTACCTTTTGACCTGCTGCATTACACACGTTTTCGTCGGGATCACGCAGGTCTCCGTTCTCATCACTGATCAATATCAAAAGTTGCAACCATCTGAACTCTTCTTCTTCTGTCGATCGATGCAGGTCGGTTGATATCGATCAATGCTAGGTGATCAATGTTGGTCGACGTGAATAAGTTGTTGTCGATCAACAGGTGTAGGTTGATGTCGATCAATGCTAAGTGATCAATATCGGTCGACAGTGAAGTTCGGATGATGGTCGATACGATCCGTGAAGAAGTGTCGGTCGACGCGGTACTAGTACTGTCGATCGATGCGATGACTGTCGATCGATGCTTGTCATCTTTCTTTGTGGATCGTGCGTTCAAGTTTGAGAGGATAATGCTAGTTCTTGTCCTTTATTGCTCTTGGTACTTCTTTGCATATACCTGAAAACAAAGGAAAAGAAAATTATTAGTAACTTAAAATTAGTAACAAACATAGACTAAATATTAGAAATTAAATCTAATGGCGATTTATGCTCCCCGGCAATGGCGCTAAATTTGAGATGGTGTGTTGTTTATTGTTCTAGCAGGATATAAATATCCTAAACAATTAACTATCAAATTAACCCTAATCTTAACACACATAATAATACTGTTGCCAAGAGAGATCATGTGTAGTACTTAGGGATCAAATCCAAAGAGAGCAAAGGCACACAATAGATTTTTTATTTCAAAAACTAAGCTAGATAAATAATATATTTGTGGTGAACAATCAATTTAAGGAAATATTTCTTGTCAAGAAATATGATGCAATATAGAAATATGCTTTTAATACAAATATATAAATATGCTATTAATTAACTAGATGTAAATATGAATGTAAATATGCTAATTCTAGGGTTTCAAGCTAAATTAATTATAAGGGGTAGGAAGAACATAAATCTAAATATACTAGAACTCAAATGTTAACTATTCTGATTTTTTTTTACTCCAAATCTCGTATGCGAGCAAAAGGAAAGACCATCAATCGACGGCTAAGGCATGATATCGATCGATGGTGAAATCAGAAGGAAGTGTGAGCGAGATTTGATAAGTCCACCAGACTTATTAGACCAGCTTTTGCATGCGCCTAACAGCCTAATTCAACAGAATCTATTATGGCACATAACCTATTCTCGTAGTTGTCCATGTCCTATCATCGAGATCCCAGCTAACTACTCTAGAATGCAAGCATTAAGCACAACTCAACTGATCGATATTAACTTGACCTAGCAATCATATATTTGAGCTAATCCATGATTGCTATCATTCAACCCTAAATCTAATTGATAACTACTCAAACATGATCTTTGTCACAAAAATCATAGATGAAATAAATATGAAATATAAAATAGATAAAAACCAAAGGAGTTCCAGGAGGACTCTGAAGGAGTCTTTCCTAACCCTAATACAAAATGAATAGAACTAAAATTCTGTCTAAAACTAATGTTCTCTTCAACTCCTCTGTTTCTCTGTCTTTTTAAAGACATAAATACAAAACCTTATATTTTGGTCAAAACTCGTCCATGGCATTTTCGTCATTCTGACTTGGGCTTTGATCATCGATCGATGGCATGTGTGCTGCATCGATCGATCTTGGGCTTTAGTCATCGCTCGACGCCATGTGTATTCCATCGATCAATGGCTTTGTCGACTCTGTAGGTGATCAACTACTGATTCTTCTCCTCTAGATGCTCCAAAAACTCCAAGTATCTCATATATCTCTAAAATGTTCATGGACCTGTAAATACTCCAAAATATAGCCTAAATACACATAATAGACTCTAAATAAAGCATATAACATGACCTAAAACTGGTAATAAATAAGCTATATCACATAGTTTAAGAAATATTTTTAGGAAACATTTCTTTAGAAGAAAGTGGCGTTGGTTTAGATGACCTTGTATCGACTCCCCAAAAAATTGACCACCGCAAGTAGGATCTGCACATAATGGTTGCTTAATTAATATTTATTGTTATATACTTATTTATTAGTTGAGAATCATCTTCATTAGCATCATCTACTATTTGCTTGAGACGGGAAACATGATAGATAGATTCTTGAACTAGAAATCCTACTTGCGGATTCGAAGAAAGTAGAAACACAAACATAGAAAATGATTGTAAGGATAGAAAGATCACCTCGAAAGACTGAGTTCGTTATGCTAGGAGTTTGTGCAAGATAGATTTATAAAGATTTAGGTTTGAAGAATATGATTATTATTGATTGTTCTGAAACTACCGTAAGGCTACAATATATAAGAAATCTAAAGAGAAAAAAGTTAAAACTAATTAGGAAAATGAAAGAGATAATGTCAAGATTAAAAGAAAAAACCATAATTTAGGAAAAGATAACGATGAATAAACTTTGTGACGTATCCTGTCACAATAGTCTCTCCTTCAAACCATACTTGTCCTCAAGTATGGATGATTAGTACTTGCACCAAAAATCCATCTTGTAGAGTCACAATACATCTTGTAGAATAATATCTCAGGTAGCCTAGGAGAATGAAACCATCCACAAGTGAAGACACACTCCTGCTTCTTCTTTGATCCTAGTTTGTCTTTCATGTGACACATGTTTCTGGATGCTTCGTTTACCAAGAAGGGAAGGTGTCTAATGCTGCTACAATCATTGCCATGGAAATCATTACTCCCCTCATCATAGCAGCCTTGTTGGAACCATCGTCAATGCCTATTAGCATCTTATCTTCTGATTTGGCGACAGAACCGTGTTGACCTTCACCAACTATCTCATCACATATACCTCTACTTAACACCAAAAGATGATAGTAAGCATCCCTTCTCATCAGTTTCTTTTGTTCTTGCTCAGCCTTCAACAAAACTCTCAACAACAAGTTTTCTATGTATTTGAATTTCCAGGTCTTGTGGCACTTCTTCTGCTTCTTGTGTCTTAATGAATTACAAGAGAGTTATATATATACACAAGACTTAGACCTATCTCAACTATGAATATAACTTATCTAAATATTATGATATATATCTAAATTAGTTAATCCTTATCACAATATAATTTATATAATAATATTCGGTTTGGGTTTTATAGACTTCATGGGCTTCATTTTGTAATTGGACTTCAACGCTCCGTAATTTCTAGTCCGCAAGATACATATCTTGCTTCCCAATATATCTCTAATACTTCTCCAGACTTTGTACTCGCATAAGACTTGTCTCAATCAACTCATAACAGTTAAGTTTTGCCTCACCTTCATGGGGAATCTGAAACCTTGCTACAGCAGACAGTTCTAGGTGCTTCTGTCCCAAATTCACTGGAATAACATCAATAAAGCTATCCAAATGTCGTGTGGCCAAGCCATCAGAAGCATCAAATAATGGTTTCCCATCTAAAGCTGGTTCATCTGGGGTTTCAGATTCTGAATTCACTACATCATCATCTGCACATGTATGGTGACCTGAGGATTAAATGCTTTAATCTGATACGTCTCTCGGTATGTTTTTGCTTCTTCCTCATGAATCGTGTACGTAGCTATCATATATTTTTCGCCACTTAATCCCATATCTTGAATAAATGAATTTGCCTTATGTATCTCTTTAGTAGCAGAAGTATCATGAATCGTGTCTGATGGATTTGAATCTGGATATTCAGAAGTTTCTTGTGCTTCAGGTTCAGGTCGAACATGTAGTATTAAATCTGCTGTAGACGTATGTTGGGTATTGCCATCGGAAAATACTCCATCAGATATGACAACTTCAGCTGACGAGTTTTCAGCACCAGCTAAATATATTTCTTCTTCTCCTGCACATTCATGACTTGCACCATTCTTTATCGTGGTTCCAGACATAGCCATCTCTTCTTTCATCTTGACTTCAACTAGTTTAGATGTCTCATTGCCCTGCATACCATTACTCCTTTCTGACATATTGACAGGACCTTGAGGTTGTCTAATAGGTGGATATTTTATGGATTCATATAACTTGGCCATCCTAACAGCCTCAGCAAATGTGGTGACATCAAATTTTCTAGCATACAAGGCTAAAGGACGGCTCATGTTCTTCAAAAAGATGGTGAGTGCGTGATGCATTGGCAACGATATTTTGGTTAGAACACATCCAAATTTCTCCAAATAAACTTCCACAGAATAGCTGGTTTGTTTCAGATTCACCAACTCAGATATAGGATCATCATGTAGACCACCGAACTTAGCAGAAATATCAATAACATAATCTGACCAGGATGGAAAATAACCATTGCGATCCTGAATGAATTTGTTGTGCCACTGAAGAGCTATACCTTGCATATGGAGAGAAGCTATACAGCTTTTCTGCTCCAAAGGTGTTTTGTAGAGATAGAAAAATCGTTCAAATTGATCCCTCCATTCTTGAAGCTTAGTAACATCAAATTTTAAGAAATCTGGAGGTTCTGGGGGGATCTAGGTGATGGAGAATAACCTGTAATAGCTGTTCTCGTGTACTACATGAGAGGTACGAAGCTCGAGGGCTCTGATACCACTGAGACGGGAAACATGATAGATATATTCCCGAAGAATATGATTATTATTGATTGTTCTCAAACTGAGCTCATTATTCTAAGTTCTTTAGGAACTTATGCAAGATAGATTTAGATAGATTTAGGTTTGAAGAATATGATTATTATTGATTGTTCTCAAACTGAAGTAAGGCTACAATATATAAGAAATCCAAAGAGAAGAAAAGTTAAAACTAATTAAAAAAAGGAAAGAGATAATGCCAAGACTAAAAAGAAAAACCATAATTTAGGAAAATATAAAGATGAATAAGCTTTGTGGCTCATCCTGTCACATTGCTATAATCTCTGTTCGAAAACTCGGTCTCGGCGCCCGTTTAACCGGCGTAAATACGCTCGACGGTGCTTCACCGAAATGAATTGGGTCAACTCGGTTAAAAATGCGGAGGCTTTGAAAAAAATATTTTCTTATATTCATTTTTGTGCAGAATCTAATGTGTTTATGTTAGATCTATGAAATTTGTGATAAAACCTTTTTAAGAAATTGAAAGAAAATATTGTTACGATGAAAATAAATCAACGGCTGCATATTTTATGCTACATGCCACATAGGAAAGAGATGAATGCACATTTTAGGCTACATGCCACATAGGAAAGAGATGAAGTAGAAAAGACGTATTTACCTTTTATCAAATAAAAAAGCAAAAATTACCAAAATTACCTTATTAATCTTCGAACTCGTGACCAATATGTTGAATTAACATTGCCAACCACTATACCAAAGTGAAAATACTGTCTATCTAAGATATACACAATATACCCCATAACATGATAAAAAGCCTTAAATTTAAGTCTAATCCCCGATTATTTGATTTGGCGCTAGACCCTACCCGAACGCACGCGTTACGCCTAGAGAAATCTTGAACATTGGCTATAATAGTTGAAAAATCTTCATATAAAGTAAAATTATAAATAAAAGAAACAACAAACTCTTTGAACATTGACTTTAATAATAATTTTTATTTAAAATCTAGAAAATAAATTAAACCAACTAAATAGTAGATAAATAATAAAAAATAAAGTAGTTCCAACCCATACTAAATCCTAACAAATTAACCTAATTTTAATAATTTACCATCATATTTACGGCTAATAATTTGCTTCAGATAAATAAGTGCAACTTGTTTTTGAACTTAAAAATTATCTATGAATTTGGAGTTATGTGTGGGATCATATTAACATGGTGATGATCTTGAGGCACAACAAAAATATTGCATTATGAAAAGCTTAATAAAATTAATTTGGTTACCTATATCATCAAACAACATTTATCTTTTCGGATACACATTTGGAAATAATTCTATAGTTAAGCGTGACTGAGTTGAAGTAATCGAATGATGGACGACCTATTGGTAAGTGATACGAAGTGAAACTAAAAAATAAAGAAAGATCTTGTGGTAATTACAAAATCAGTAATCAAGTATTTCAAACCTCCAAAAAGGTACTATCTATTGTAAAAACAGAGCCTACAGATCAAGTGAGCAGCGTGTACAGCCGGGGTTACACAAACACCCTATGTAAAAAGTGGTTTGTCTCATATGATCAAAATGGAGAACTTATTGAAGAAGCCACATTCACTTAACATGTGTAAATTTGTCTGCAACACAAGAGTGGATATATCTATGCAAATAAAAGTAGATGTTTTAAAATTAAGCTGCTTGTCAAGGCTGAACATAGATGAACCGTGGTTAGGGACAGATTTAAATCCCAGTGACAAATACTAGACTGACCCCAAGAATAGAAGGATCGAGAAGTAACGGTACTATCTCATGCCATTTGGTGGTGATCTTATGGACTTAAGAAAAAGAATTATTTCATATATGAGAAATTGCCTCTTTTATCTTAAGTTGCATGTGTGGCAACCAGGCCAAGTAATGTTGCATGGGGGACACAAACATATCAGTAATGTAAAAAAATGTCACCCTACATGTTCAAGACGTTCCTCTAATTGAGAAATATAATCTCTATTGGGCCCAAGCGGGGTGTTGTTGTTGTGATTCTAGGTTATGACGAACTTTCTAACCTTGGATACATTGGTTGTTGCCACTAGATGTCTCAGTTACCAAACTGTCAAAAATAACAAGAGGGGTGATTTTGTTGCTAATATTGTCATTCTAGAGGCCAAAGGAAGATTCCTAGCCTTTAGTGGGATTCAAGCTCAAGATGCCTTCAAGTTCTCATCTCCCAAATTATTGGGATATCTTATATGGTCTTAAATTTCTCCTTGTTATAACGTCTTAGTCCAAACGACCTCAATCAAAGTGCTAGAGTTGGTCCTAAAAGTTTGTTATATTTTTTTTTTGAAGACAACTAATAAATTTCAGAGATTTAGCAGATCTTTTACGTGGGTGGTGGTGGGGGTGGTAGAAACCTTTAAATAAAGTTATTTTAAGGGTGCGGGAGGACTCGAGTTTGAAGAGATAGAAGTGTTTAATGATGCTTTGTTGGCTAAACACACTTGGAGACTGTTAAAAACCCATTTTCTCTGTTGGGACAAACTCTGTTAAACAAGTATTGTTGAGAGGGTGACTTGCTTACTTGTTCTGCCCCAAACTCTTACTCCCACGGCTGTAGAGGGATTTTGGCTGGTTGAGACATCATTAGGAAAGGAATGGGATGGGTGATTGGTAATGGTGAATCAGTACTCATTTGGAGAGATACCTGTCTCTCTATGGAACAAAAACCTAGCCCCATCGGTCCTCCTACTTTCCAAGCTCAAAACTTGAAGGTAAAGGATCTCCTAATACCTAACACAAATGAAAGGAATGTGGGTATGATCAAAAAACATTTACCTCAATATGAAGTCCTGATAAGGAAGCTGGTACCAAGCTCACTGTTATTAGATGAACTAGTCTGGTTGCATGAAAAATCAGGGAATTATTCTACCAAAACAGGATACTCTCTAGTGAAAGTCAATAGAAGTACCCAAGACCCATTCAACTGGAATAAATGTGGTTGGAATGTTCAATGCTCACCAAAACTAAACAGTTTCTTTGGAAGTTAAAGAACAAAGCTATTGCCGTGGGAGAAACGTTGAAGCAGAGGGCAATGCAGGTTGACGGAAAGTGTAAAAGATGCAGTGCAAGCGAGACGGTTCTCCATTTAATGTTTTCCTGTCATTTTGCACGAAAGGTATGGGAGCAGGCACCATCGATGCTATTGACACAACATGCCTCGGTAAATTCGATAGATGTACTTCTCACAGTGTGCCATCGAATTATGAATTTACCAACATCATTTGACACCCATCTAGTGTCGGTTTACACCCTACTCAGTCGGGGGCTCTACTTTCTGAAACTCCAAAATTGGTTGAGGAGAGACTCTACAAGCCAAAGATCCCATATCACAAGGTACCAAAGCATCTGAAAGAGCCTATTAATACACTAGAACTGTCAGTTCTCTGTTCCGAACATTTCCTGAACACCTGAAGATGTCTCGCTTGACGATGCTTATGAAGGCCATCGGTTGAGTCAGTTCTTCAAGAACTCCATAGAAACTAAGGAAGAGGTTAAGGAACTGTTTGGTGAAGTTAGATCTGAACCTCCTAAGGTCAAGAAACTGTCAAGGCTCAGAGACCCTCTCAAGTTTGTGGTTCCATCACTATTTTCGGAGTTACATTTTTTTTATGTCCTCTACGATATTGGATCTTTAATTAGCATCTTGGCTAAAGACATCACTGAGAGATTGAGTCTTACTACAGAAGCTTCTAAGATCACTCTAATTTTTGCAAACTAATCCACCAAGTCTCCAAAAGGTGTTGCAAAGATGTAGGAGTGAGAATTGAGAACTGCATTGTCCCTAAAGACTTTCAAGTGTTAGATTTGTGCAGTGGTTCAAGAAGAAAACGGTGAAAATAAAAAAAAGATCAACAAGATCTTCACTTGACACTGATCCCTCAAAGTTATTGTGATGGGTTTATGGAATACAAAGTGCACACCCAAGGTTTCTCTCAACCATTTGCTAAAGTTGGAGCAGTGTTCACTTCTGCGATAATAGACAAAGGAGAGGATTCTCTGAAAGTTTTCATGGGCATTGTGCTGAAATTAAAGATATTGGACACTGAGAATTGTTTTGGAGCAAGTTCCCAATCTTTTATGGACTGAATATGGTCTCCAAAGTTGAGCTAATGACTGTAAATAAAGCGTTGAGTAGGAGACAACCCACTGTTAGGTAATTTCTTATTCGAGAGAGAGAGAGAGAGAGAGAGAGAGAGAGAGAGAGAGAGAGAGAGAGAGAGAGAGAGAGAGAGAGAGAGAGAGAGAGAGAGAGAGAGAGAGAGAGAGAGAGAGAGAGAGAGAGAGAGAGAGAGAGAGAGAGAGAGAGAGAGAGAGAGAGAGAGAGAGAGAGAGAGAGAGAGAGAGAGAGAGAGAGAGAGAGAGAGAGAGAGAGAGAGAGAGAGA